>JAMXBD010004252.1:0-75952 GCA_024138025.1 Combretum micranthum | reverse complement strand
TGGATGAATTGACATGGAATATGAAAACAATCATCAATTCATCAGTTTCAAACAATTTAATCATGGATTTTCTAATTAAAAATTCGTGGAAAAATCAAGGGGCAAAATCCATTCATTTTCGAAACTGTTTGAAACGTAAAATTGAGCTTGCAACCTATAAATAGGAGGTCCTAGGAGCAAAAGGCACAAGTCAATTTAAGAAAACACATACACAACCATATCAATTCGAAACTTTCGAATTTAGGCAAATAAATCGAATTTTTCAAATTCGAATGAATCGAATTTGATTAAATTGAGTGTTTTAACAATGTTAGAAACTTTATTTGGATGTTTTAGTGTGCTTGGATTTGATCGAATTGATCGGATTTCTCTCTGAAATTTTTTTTTATTTTGTTCTTCAAATGCCGCCGTACAACCACCACCGGAGCTGCCCTTGCCGCCGTTCTGAGTGAACGCCACCACCACCAAAGGACGAGCCGTCGCAGCAGGAGTCGGGCCGACAAGCTTCCAGCCGCCGAGGACCACCGGAGCCGCTGGAATCCGCCCCGAAAAGTCGCGTCATCGTCTTCTTCACCCGCCGGAGCTCCGAGATCCGACCCGAAGATCCGAATCCAACCCGGTCGGTCATCGGTCAACGGTCGTCGGTCATCGGTCAACGGTCAACTCTGATCAGACGGTCCAGATTTCATCAGGCAGATCAGACGGCCAGATTGATCAAGCGATCAGACGGCTCAGATTTCATCAAGCGATCAGACGGCCCAGATTTCATCAAGCGATCAGACGGCCCAGATTTCATCAAGCGATCAGACGGCCAGATCGAGTCAACAAGATCAGACGATCCAGATCGGTCAGCGAGATCGACGCTCCAGATCTCGTCCGCTTCATCCGACGGTCCAGGTTAATCCGCATTATTTTATTAATAGTTTATTATATAATTAATTTCAGAAAATAATAAAAAATAGCAAAAAATATAAAAATTCATAAAAAATTCAGAAAAATACAGAAAAATCCAGAAAAATCAAAATATTTATTTTTTATATAAATTTATTTTTTTGATATTTTGATATTTTTTGAATATTTTTAATGTGTATTTATACACAAATTGCCTTAGAAATGCATATTTAATGCATGAAAAATATTTTAATATATTTTTTAAATTATTCTGGATATGTTGTGAATTATGTGATGATTTTTTTAAAAAATAATAAAAAAAAAAAAAAAAATAATAGATAAAAATGACAAAATTGGATTTTCCAAAACAAAATTTTTTAAAAAAAAAAAATAATAAAAAATGATTTTGGACTTAGAAAAATTATATTTTCATAAAATAAAAAAACAATTGATTAGATCATAGGAGTCATCAAAAATGATTTTTTAAAAACTTGAAAATTTAATGAACTTAAATGAAATAGTTCAAAAAATTAAAATTGATCAACAAATTAAGTTTTTAAAAGAACTACGTTTTGTCTGATCTCGATTAGCGAGTACGTAGGCACCTGCGGGGCGACATAAAAAATAAAAAAAATTTTTTGTTTTTAATATTGTGAATAATTATTTTGTAAATATAAGTTTTTGTAAAAAAAAATGAAATCTATTTGTTGATATTGATATTAAAAAAAATAAATAAAAAATAAAGAAAATAATAAAAATAAAAATGAATGATTTGATTTGTAAATATTTGTGCTATAATGTTTTATTAATTTTTTTTGAGCATGAAAAGGATAGATTAAAATTTAAAATTCCAAAAGTGGTAACCAATTTGGTTTTAATAGGTTAGCCCCCGAATCCATGATATCTGGTTTTAAAAGTTGATTTTTTAAATCAAATTTTCGCAGACTAGTAGCTAAGTTAGGATCAACCGACCCATTGATCCTAGCTTTTTATTTTTTTCCCGATTTATATCGGGTGGCGACTCTAAATTTTTTTTAAAATTTCTTTTAACCCCTAGTCGAGGATTCATGTTAAATGGGTTCGGGTTTAATGTGAATCGGGTTAGGAGAAATGAACCAGATAAGATAGTGGAAAAAATCCAGGCTCGACAGCTTGGCGACTCCACTGGGGACTAAATTTTTTTTTTAAAAAAAAGAGGGCTAGCCACTTAGGAATTTTAAATTTTAAATTTATCCTTGCTCAATTTTTGTGAATATATGATTCTTTGTATATTATCTTGAATATTGTTTTGTAAATATATACTAACCTTGCAAATATGAAAAAAAAAAAAAGTTTGTTTTTGTTTGCATTTGCATTTGCATTAGCATAAATGTGTGCTAGATACGGTCGTACCAGGGCCGTCTTAAGAGCCTAAGCGAGGAGGACGAAGTAAGGTCCGGGGGCTGTGGCTTTCCACCCTCTAGATCAAGAAATGTCCTCCCACTCCGGTTTAGTATCACTAAATCGGGGAACCTATAGAACCCTACCAAATCATGCATTCATTAGCATGGGATTTGACCAACTTTTTCTAAAAAAAATGAAGTTGAAAATAAATGTACATATGTAAATACTAAAAAAAAAAAGAAAATTCTAAAAAAATATAAAAGCTGTCAAAAAATTAAAAAATTTTGTAAATATTAGCTTATACCTTTTAAAAATTTTCAGAAAATGATGTCTTCAACCGACAGTAGCGATAGCTTATGGGCTCGCCTTATTAGAGAAAATCGAGTGGAACCTTTCAAGGATCCAATGCTCCTACTGGACCGATGGTTTGTCAGTTTTACTCCAGTCCAAAAGTCATTCATTGAGAGTTAGGCCCAATCCTCAGCCTACCAAAGATCCATGTTCCATTCACCATGTTCCGGGCCCTCACTCATCTATGGGAACCTGAAGAAGCTGTCTTCCGTTTGGGTCAGCATGTACTTAGCCCAACCATTGAGGAATATACTAGCTACTCCAAGCACCTCCTACCTCTGAAGGAATCTATATTCCAAATTTCAAGCATAGCCCGGTCCGTGTTATATCAAGTTTTTGGGGATCAAGAGGGGACCAATTATTGAAGCATCAAGATTGTAATGAATATTGCATCCGCTAACACACTGATGGACTGGTTTGGACTCCTGAATATTTTAAAAGCAACCGATCCACTTTCAGTATACCACTTGAAGTTTGGGAAGAAAACCGGGTTAATGCCTTCATAGTAGCTGCTTTTGCAACTATTCTCTTCCCTAATGGCAATTTGTTCATCCACTTCCGGTCATAGAGCTGGTTTCTCAATATTTAGCTGGCAAATCCTATGTTCCTGCTCTTCTAGCCGAACAAGTCCGTAGTCTGAATCACATCAAGTCTAAAGGACAAGGCAAGTTCAAAGCAAGCATGCACTTACATGGTTTGGTTTGCTAGCCACATTAAGCACTACGGAAAAGACTTGGCTAATGGATCCCTCATCAGCCTGAAATATGATCTCATCCAATCCTTTGCTGAAAGGGTCCACATGGAAGATGATCATCCTTATGGGATATAATTGCCATTCTTGAAGACATGCCACCTGAAGACATGATGTGGCAAGCTCGCTGGTTCAAAAGCCCTGCAGCCATCCTAAGTTGCAAGGAATACATGGCAGTACCCCTAATTGGACTCACCGGCTGTACGGTTATTACCCCTCAAGTGTTATCAGACAGTATGGTATGCTGCAAGATATTACTGTCAAGCCTAATTTGGAGCAAGTCACTCTAGATTATTTGGATCCAACCAAGATACTACCAGCTAAAGAATTCAAGCTAAATCAAATCCGAGCTATATGGGAAAATAGAGAGGTGAAGCCGGTTTTTGAAGTCGAGCCAGAAAATAAGGAAACAAGAAGTAGAGCAACCAGGTGGTATGTGGCTAGCCAAATGAAGAAGAATAAGGATATTCGATATGAAGCTCCCGATGTCCTTCAACCAGCACCATCGGAACCTGACCCTGAAACAATTGCTTACATGGAAGCTGTTTCGGCTCGCCTGGAAGTATGTCACCGAGATTTCCAAGAAAGAGAGAGGGAAATGGTGGATCGCCTGCAAAGTGCTGGAAGCAGAATTTCATTCTTAGAGGCTGAGTTGAAGGCAGCTCAAAAGAAAATTCTAGCCCTGGAAGACAAGATTGTTTGCCCCACTAAGACAAGAAGACTGGTTTAGTTGGTTTAGGTTTAGTCCTTAGGAATCAAGGTTCTTTGAAACCATTAGAAAGTAGTTTTGATTCAGTCACTAGGAAATAAGGTTTCTAAACCATTAGAATTTTTGTTATGTTAAACATTATCTTTTAATACAAATTTTTTTAAAAAAAAATCATTGGTCAATATCCCCATTTGCATCTGTGTGATAGCATATCTGCATTCTTGCATATGTATATTAATTCATTTATTCTAAAAAAAAATATTAATAAATGATAAATGTCCAGGTCTAGCAAATTCGAGTTTTAAAACTTGAAAGATAGCGTCCAAGCCGGTTAGGAGCCCTATTGTTACCAGATCCCGAGCTAAGATGTCTAACACCGGGAGCAACCCCACAGACCAGACCAATGACAAAGACTCAACACCGTGGAACAAACCCTCCTTGGAATTGCTGAACAGATGCAGGCTTTAACACAGAGTCTTGCACAACTCAAGACCCCACAACTTCTGAAGAATTCAAGGCACAGAAAGGAAAAGAAATTGAAGGACAGCTTATTCAGCAAGAGGAGTCACCAAATGAGTTTAATGCGGCTGAGTTGAAGAAAGAACTGGAAGCTCAGGCTAAAGAAATGGAAGAAAACTGTTTGAGAAAATGAAGACGTTCGATGGTTTTGATCAAACCGCGATCTGAATTTGCCTCAATATGAGGAAGGTGCCTTCCCTGAGAAATTTAAGGCACCGGAATTTGAAAAATATGACGGGACAGGTTGCCCTAATATGCATACCAGATTGTATGTACGACGAATGGGGCAATATGCAAAGTTTGACAAGCTGATGGTGCAAACCTTCCAGGACAGTCTTACTGGTGCTGCTTTGGCCTGGTACGCCCAATTAGACCATCAAGAAGTTGATACTTGGGACAAGTTGGCTAGGGCGTTTTTAATCAGTATAAGTTTAACATTGAGATGGCGCCCTCGGTATGGGATTTAAGCAATCTGAAGAAGAAGAAAGAAGAGACTTTCAAGGAGTATGCTCAGCGCTGGAGAGCATTGGCTGCAAGGATCACCACCCGATGCCTGAAAGAGACCTCACTTTCACTTTTATCAACACGCTAGAGGAACCTTTCTTTTCCCATCTGATTGGGCATGCATCAGCAAGTTTCTCAGAAGTGGTGATAGCTGGGTGCAGGATTGAGAATGCAATTTCGGCAGGAAAATTGCAACAAGAAAAGAAATATACTGCACCGAGAAATGTCCCATACAAAGGGAAGATTCAACCGTCAGCATGGTCAATACTTCAGATGCAACTGGCCCTACTAAGTCTTTCGTGTTGTCAACAAATCAGAATCAAAATCAGAATAAGGATCAGACTCAACAAAGTGCAGTCCCAAATCAACAATCAAGGTTCAGCAGGCGGAACTTCACTCGAATTCCGGTTCCCCTTAGCCAAGTATTAGCTAAATTAAGGGCCGATAATCTGATCAATCTTGAAGTTCCTAGGGAAGACTTAAAGCCTAGATATTACAATCCTGAGCTGAAGTGTGAATATCACATGGGGCAAATCGGGCATTCAACAGACAGATGCTGGAGGCTTAGGCATAAAATCCAAGATCTTATTGATGCAAAAGTCATCCAGTTGGATTTCGTTGAGACTCCAAACGTCTCTACTAACCCACTGCCAAACCATGGACCAGTCATCAATATGATCACCGCTGAAGTGCCGGATCAAGAAATCAATCTGGATGAGTTGCCAATCACCATAGAACAAGTAGCATGGAACCTTCGCCAGAAGGGTCATTTGCTCAATATGAATTTAAGAGACCGCACCAAAACCAGGCCTGCTATTTACAAGCTACTACAAGGAGGAACTATTAAAAAAGAAGAGATTCTGGAAATGTTGATCCCGAAACCAAGGAGATCGAGCACACAGGCTGAGTTATGGGAAAGGTATCAGGCTGGAGATCCAACCATTGGAACCCTGGGAAATGATGGAAAATACCAGTATTTAATGGATTACTGGTTTGAGCCCCGTGTCTATGCTGACGCTCCTCCAACTGGATGGGGTCCAGAATTTGAAGAGGAAGATAAGAAAGCAAAAGAAGACGAGTTTGTGGTATGATCGAAGGTGGACCTAGATCCATCAAAATCGAAATAGGCAAAGGTAGTGAAGATGGATCAACTTCATCAAAGCCTAAGAACTATACCTTTCACATACCCCTTGCTGTGAATGGTATAAAGCCGCTCCATTTGATTATAAGGCGGTAAATCATGCTTCAATGGCCATGGTTGGTGGCCTTACTCGCTCAGGAAGAGTTTATGAGTCGACCGGGAAGAATGCAACTGTGAATATGCCACAGCAGCAAAATGAAGAAGGAAGAAAGATGAAGAGAAGTCAGCATTGGCAAAACTGATGAAAGCAAGTGAATACAAGGTTGTCGAGCAGTTGGCCAAAATACCTGCCCAAATATCGCTCATGAGTCTGCTGATTAGCTCTAATGTACACCGTGAGGCTCTTTTCAAAGCCTTAGAAGAAGTGAAAGTTCCAGAAGGTGTATCAGAAGAAGCCTTGGGGCATATCATCAACTCAATCTTTGCAAATGAGCAAATCATTTTCTCATCTGAAGAACTGGGAGAGGAAGGGATCAACATAACAAGGCCCTCTTCATCGTAGTCAAAAGCTGTGGAAAGATCGTCTCTCGAGTATTAGTTGACAATGGATCCTCTTTGAATGTGTGCCCCTTAGCCACTTTGAGCTTATTGGAAATTGAACCGTCAGACATCAAACCAAGCTCTATTGTGGTTCGTGCTTTTGATGGGTCAAAAAGAGATATAATAGGTGAAGTGGAGTTAGAAGTCATCATCGGGCCTCAAACTTTCATTATTCCTTTCCAAGTGATTGATATCCCCAGAACATTCAATCTGCTGTTGGGAAGACCATGGATCCATGCTGCCAGGCAATACCATCAAGCCTGCACCAGAAAGTTAAGTTCATAGCCAATGGTCAACTCATCACTGTTATGGGAGAACAGGATTATGCCATTTACAAGGAGACAGCTGTCCCTACATTGGAAAAGAAGGAGAAGAAGACTTCGGGCTTCAAATGTTTGACGAAGTCTGATGATGATGATGAGAAAGAAACTCAGGTGGGAACCTTTGGATTGGGTTATTCCCCCACTTGTGCTGAAGTGGGAAATGAAAAACCAAATGAGAAGAAGGAAGCTCGACAAGGAAGTATGATCCAATCATCAAAATTCCTCACATCAGCCATTCCTTTCCAAAGCCACATCATATCCAGCAGCCAGATGATATCAAAGAAGATGCTTCATCCAAAGAAATGATCTTGAGAAATTGGTTCTCTGTGCCTTGCGCTAGTATTAAGTCTTTTAAGTAAGAATTTATCTAAGACTAGATTTGTGTTTGTGTTTTTCAGTATTATGTGATGCTCAAATAAGTGTACTTAAACACCGTCCCAGTTTAATAAAATTTATTTCCGTTTGTGTTTTCACATATTCTCATACATTCCTCATTCATATTCAACCAGATTCGACAATTGTGATGAAGTTCAGGGATATCTCGCGCGTATAATTAATGAAAATATCAATATCACCTCTAACTCTACTGGGTTAGATGTTGAAGATGATATTGATTATCAATTTAGAACACAAGAAATTTGGCAAAATTTTGAACAAGGAAAGATTGAAATTCCCGAAACCATTGAAGTGATTAATTTGGGAACAAGTGAAAACCCTAGGAATCTGAGGATAGGGGGAAAATTGCCTGAGAGCACGGCACAAGATTTAACCAAGTTATTAGCCGAATACTTGGATGTTTTTGCATGGTCGTATAGCGATATGCCTGGTTTAGACCCATCCATTGTGGTTCACAAATTGCCAACAAAGGAGGATTTTAAACCTATAAAGCAAAAATTAAGGCGATTTAGGCCGGATTTACTCCTCCAAATCAAGGATGAAGTAAAAAAGTTGCTTGAAGTAGGATTCATGAGGTTTCTGATTATTCGGATTGGGTATCAAATATAGTGCCAGTACTTAAGAAAAACGGGAAAGTAAGAATCTGTGTGGATTTCAGAGATCTAAACAAAGCAACCCCGAAAGATAATTTCCCGTTGCCTCACATCGATGTTTTAGTGGACAATACCGCTGGAAATCATCTATTTTCATTCATGGATGGATTTTCAGGGTATAATCAGATATTAATGGCCGAAGAAGATAAGGTCAAAACCACATTCGTTACAGCCTGGGGAACTTTTTGTTACAAGGTCATGCCTTTCGGTCTCAAGAATGCCGGGGCAACTTATCAACGAGCAATGCTTGCTATACTTCATGATATGATGCACAAAGAGGTGGAAGTATATGTAGATGATATGATCGCCAAGACAAAGGAAGGAGATGATCATGTAGTGGTGTTAAGGAAGCTTTTTGAAAGATTAAGGAAGTTCCAGTTGAAATTGAATCCAGAAAAATGCACTTTCGGAGTGACATCTGGAAAATTATTAGGATTCATGGTTAGCCAAAAGGGGATAGAAATCGATCCTGATAAGTCAAGGCGATTCAGGATTTGCCTCCACCAAAAACATTAAAGGAAATCAGAGGCCTCTTGGGAAGGTTGAATTACATTGCTCGATTCATATCACAGCTGACTGATAAGTGCCAACCGCTGTTTAAACTGCTAAAGAAGAATGCCCTAATTGAATGGAATGACGAATGTGAAAAAGCCTTTAATCGGATAAAGCAGTATCTGACGAATCCACCAGTACTGGTTACTCCAAAACCGGGGAAACCGTTGTTCTTGTACTTGACAATTCTTCCTGAATCTATGGGTGTGTTCGGGCAAAAAGATGAGGAAGGAAAAGAAAGAGCTGTTTACTACTTAAGCAAGAAATTCTCAAATGGAGAACAAAAGTATTCAGAGATAGAAAAACCTGCTGTGCATTAGTATGGGTTATGCACAGGCTTAGGCAGTATACGCTCTTCTACTCGATCGAGTTGATTACGAAGCATGATCCATTGCGATACTTGGCACGCAAACCGGCTTTAGTAGGTCGAATCTCGAAATGGCAGATGCTACTTTCTGAATTTGATATCATTTATGTGAATCAAAGTTCAGTCAAAGGACAAGTTTTAGCTGATCAACTCGCAGAAAGCCCAGTTGATGACGAAGAATTAAAGGAACAAGATCAGTTTCCAGATGAAGGCATCAGAATAACAGAAACAGAAGCCGAAAACAACAATTGGAAGTTGTATTTCGATGGAGCAGCCAACGTATAGGTGTGGAATAGGGGCAGTCCTTATCTCACCAAAAGAAGAACAGTTCCCGGCATCAGCCAGATTAATGTTTCCTTACACAAATAATGTAGCGGAATACGAGGCATGCATCATGGGATTAGAAATGGCAATTCAAATGAATATCGAGGAGCTCGAAGTGTTTGGAGATTCATCACTTATCATTTTCCAAACTCGAGGCGAGTTCAAAACTAAGGATCCCAAGTTGATTCCTTATCATAATCACTTGGCTGAGTTAACAGGAATTCAAAGAAATTTCCTTCACTTATGTGCCGAGAACTCAGAATCAATTTGCTGATGCATTGGCTACTCTGGCCTCTTTGATCCAATTCACTGAAGGAGTAAGAATACAACCTTTGCAAGTCCGAATAAGAAGTGAACCCGCATTCTGTGCTGTGATTGAATCAATGAACCATGGTTTCAAGATATCAAAATTTCTTGCAAACAGGTAGTTATCCTGAGTGTGCTACAAAAAAGGATCAGAAATCATTGAGACGTCTGGCAAGTCATTTCTTGTTAAGTGGAGATACCTTATACAGAAGGTCATTGATACAACCTGTTGAGATGTGTAGATGAAAAGAAGCTCAAAAATTAATGGAAGAAGTTCATGAGGGAGTATGTGGACCTCATATGAACGGATATATGCTAGCTAAAAAGATTATGAGGCTAGGATATTTCTGGTTAACCATGGAATCAGACTGTATCAAACATGTGAGATCTTGTCATCTATGTCAAATTTACGCAAACAAGATAAATGCTCCTCCGAAGGAATTACAGTCAATGTCAACACCATGGCCGTTCTCAATGTGGGGAATAGACGTAATCGGGCCAATATCGCCAAAAGCTTCAAATGGTCATCGATTCATACTAGTTGCAATCGATTACTTCACCAAGTGGGTTGAAGCTGCTTCATACGCCAGTGTGACAAAAGCCGTTGTGGTCGATTCATCAAAAGAGATATCATTGCTCGATATGGAACTCCAGAAAGTATCATTACGATAATGGTACAAATTTGAACAACAATGCAATGACTGATTTATGTCAGCAATTCAAGATTAAACACCGGAATTCCACTCCATATCGCCCACAGATGAATGGAGCAGTAGAAGCCGCCAACAAAAACATCAAGAGAATCATTGAGAAGATGACAATTGCATACAAGGATTGGCATGAAATGCTCCCATTAGCATTAATGGCATATCGAACCTCTGTAAGAGTGTCAACTGGGGCAACGCCCTATTCCCTGGTATATGGAACTGAAGCTGTTTTACCAGTAGAAGTTGAGATTCCTTCGCTCCGAGTATTGGCTGAAACAGAGCTCGAAGAAGCTGAATGGGTTAGACAAAGAGTTGAACAGTTAAATCTTTTAGATGAAAAAAGATTAACCGCCATGTGTCATGGCAATTATATCAACAAAGGATGGCTAGAGCATTTAACAAGAAGGTTAAGCCAAGAAATTTCCAAGAAGGTGATTTGGTTTTGAGAAAAATGCTGCCAAATGTGCAAGATTCCAGAGGAAAGTTCACACCAAATTATGAAGGACCATATATAGTGAAGAAGGTCTTATCGGGAGGAGCATTAATCCTTTCCCAAATGGATGGACCCAATTTAAAGGATCCTGTGAACTCAGATGCTGTAAAGTGTATTATCCTTGATCAATAAAATTTGTCATTTCAAGTGATCAATTGATTTTATTTTAATTAATTATAAGCAAAGTTGATATTCCTGAAATTCTCTGAAGTCGAATCAAAGCCTGAAATTCTTTGAAGTTAATCAAAGCCTAACCCACAAAATTCTTCTGAATAAATTTCCAATCAAACACCATTTGAATCATCAGAAAAGAATTTGAGCATCTTATAATACTGAATGAATGCATTTATACAGTTTGGTCTATTGATTGTTCTTATTTTAAAAGAAAATATTATGCAAGAATAACTAATTTGATTAATAAAAAAAAAAAAAAAAAAAAAAAAAAAAAAAAAGAAAAAAAAAAAAGAAAAAAAAAAAGAAAAAAAAAAGAAAAAAAAAAAGAGAAAGAAGAAAAAGAAAAAGAAAAGAGAAAGAAACCCCCAGTGGATTGAAAAATCACAAATACCCTCAGTCTAGACAGATAGTCTAGTACTACCCAGACTCAAAATCCATCCTTTCGAGATGGTGACCCAAAATCCATCCTTTCAAGATGGTAACAATCCAAACCATCTTAAGATGGTGACAAAATTCAGAAACCCATCAATTGAAGATGGTGATCAAGAAGATTCAGAAATTCATTCATCAAGACAAAATTCAGAAATTCATTCACTAAGATGGTGATCAAGACAGAATTCAGAAATTCATTCACTAGAAGATATGATCAAGACAGAAGTTAGAAATCCATCCATTCCAGATGGAAACCAAAGCCCATTGGTCCGGCAAATGACCAAAGCCCATTGGTCCGGCAAATGACCAAACCAAAGCCCATTGGTCCGGCAAATGACCAAACCAAAGCCCATTGGTCCGGCAAATGACCAAACCAAAGCCCATTGGTCCGGCAAATGACCAAATTAAAGTCTAGGTCCGACAGTTGACCTAACAAATCTCTAAGTCTAAACTCGACAGATAGTTTAGCACAAGAATTTGGAAGGAGAATCTAAGCAAAAATTGGTTATCTTTTTGTCTTTGTGGCAAAAGTTTTGTTCAAACTTTACCACAAAGAGGGGCAGCTGTAGACACCCAATTTTTGCCCAATTAATTAAGGCTTAAAATTTAATTAAATTCATTTTTCCAAAAGCTTTAAGTATTGATGAAATTGGCTAAGTGATCAAGGCACAGGCCAAATGGCCTGTTGGTTAAACACATTGATCCAAACACACATCCAAGCTCAATGACACAAGTTCAAACCTTAGCAAAGGCAAAATTTTGTCTTTTTTATCATCTCATTATTTTTGCCTTTGCATCTTCCTCAAATGTGACTTTTTGCCTTACTTTGCATCGGTTTCTAACTGATAAAACAACATTGATTGTCAAAATTGATGATGGAATTGCAAAGTGGTTATAGAACATGAAAGATTAGTGCAAAAACAACCCAAAAGTCACAAAATTCGTATAAAAAAAATTGGAAAAAAATGCAATTTGTGAGCATTCAATTGCATTCAATTGAGGAGTTACAAGAATTGGAAAGATTGGACAATTAATCTACATACATTGGATGAATCTGACATGGAATATGAAAACAATCATCAATTCATCAGTTTCAAACAATTTAATCATGGATTTTCTAATTAAATTCGTGGAAAAATCAAGGGGCAAAATTCCATTCATTTTCGAAACTGTTTGAAACGTAAAATTGAGCTTGCAACCTATAAATAGGAGGTCCTAGGAGCAAAAGGCACAAGTCAATTTGAAGAAAACACATACACAACCATATCAATTCGAAACTTTCGAATTTAGGACAAAAAAATCGAATTTTTCAAATTCGAGGTGATTGAATCGAATTTGATTGAAATTGAGTGTTTTAACAATGTTAGAAACTTGATTTGGATGTTTTAGTGTGCTTGGATTTGATCAAATTGATCGGATTTCTCTCTGAAAATTTTTTTTTATTTTGTTCTTCAATGCCGCCGTACAACCACCACCGGAGCTGCCCCTTGCCGCCGTTCTGAGTGAACGCCACCACCACCAAAGGACGCGCCGTCGCAGCAGGAGTCGGGCCGACAAGCTTCCAGCCGCCGAGGACCACCGGAGCCGCTGGAATCCGCCCCGAAAAGTCGCGTCATCGTCTTCTTCACCCGCCGGAGCTCCGAGATCCGACCCGAAGATCCGAATCCAACCCGGTCGGTCATCGGTCAACGGTCGTCGGTCATCGGTCAACGGTCAACTCTGATCAGACGGTCCAGATTTCATCAGGCAGATCAGACGGTCCAGATTTGATCAAGCGATCAGACGGCTCAGATTTGATCAAGCAGATCAGACGGCCCAGATTCAATCAAGCGATCAGACGGCCCAGATTTCATCAAGCGATCAGACGGTCCAGATTTCATCAAGCGATCAGACGGCCCAGATCGAGTCAACAAGATCAGACGATCCAGATCGATCAGCGAGATCGACGCTCCAGATCTCGTCCGCTTCATCCGACGGTCCAGGTTAATCCGCATTATTTTATTAATAGTTTATTATATAATTAATTTCAAAAATAATAAAAAATAGTAAAAAAATTATAAAAATTCCTAAGAAATTAAAAAAACTACAGAAAAATCCAGAAAAATCAAAATATTTATTTTTTATATAAATTTATTTTTTTGATATTTTTTGAATATTTTTAATGTGTATTTATACACAAATTGCCTTAGAAATGCATATTTAATGCATGAAAAATATTTTTAATATATTTTAAATTATTCTGGATATGTTGTGAAATTACGTGATGATTTTTTTTAAAAAAATAATAAAAAAAATAATAAAAAATAAAAAAAATAATGATAAAAATAGATAAAAATGACAAAATTGGATTTTCCAAAACCAAAATTTTTTAGAAAAAAAATAATAATAAAAAAATGATTTTTGGACTTAGAAAAATTATATTTTCATAAAATAAAAAAAAACAATTAATTAGATCATAGGGTCATCAAAAAATGATTTTTTATAAAAACTTGAAAATTTAATGAACTTAAAATGAAAAGAGTTCAAAAATTAAAATTGATCAACAAATTAAGGTTCTTTTTAAAAGAACTACGTTTTGTCTGATCTTGATTAGCGAGTACGTAGGCACCTGCGGGAGACATAAAAATGAAAAAATGTTTTTGTTTTAATATTGTGAATAATTATTTTGTAAATATAAGTTTTTTGTAAAAAAAAAATGAAATCTATTTGTTGATATTGGTATTAAAAAAAATAAATAAATAATAAAGAAATAATAAAAAATAAAAAATGAATGATTTGATTTGTAAATATTTGTGCTATAATGTTTTAATTAAATTTTTTTTGAGTATGAAAAGGATAGATTAGAAATTTAAAATTCCGAAAGTGGTAACCAATTTGGTTTTAATAGGTTAGCCTCCGAATCCATGATATCTAGTTTTAAAAGTTAATTTTTTAAATCAAATTTTCGCAGACTAGTAGCTAAGTTAGGATCAACCGACCCATTGATCCTAGCTTTTTATTTTTTTTCCTGATTTATATCGGGTGGCGACTCTAAATTTTTTTTTAAAATTTCTTTTAACCCCTAGTCGAGGATTCATGTTAAATGAGTTCGGGTTTAATGTGAATCGGGTTAGGAGAAATGAACCAGATAAGATGAGTGGAAAAAATCCAGGCTCGACAACCCGGTTCCGATATATCTTAAGCTCCATTTCACATATCAACAATCAATAACGTAAATAATTCCCATGTACCCCAGCATGCTTATACAACTTCTTTTATCTTTGCCTATAACACTAGTGCCACTACATTACAATCACATGTATTAATTGAGAATGGAAGTAAACTCACTCGGCCATTGGACACCAACTTCTTAATAATAATAGTCGGGAGGTAGAGAGTCGTCCTGCTGGGATCACCTACCAATCGAGAATAATCCCAATGAGATTCTCATCATGTAATTAAATCAAACTATATATCTAGACTAGTTGAATTCGGATTTCTCGCTATTTTCGGAAGTCCCGACTTAAAACGGCCATAACTTGGTCATTTTAACTCGGAATTTCGCAAATTTATATCGATCTCTATCTACTTCGAAAGATCTATCTATTTCAAGTATTATTTTCAAGTTTTGAAAATAGTAAGGCCACGGAACAGTGGGATCAGTTCTGTTCCGCAATTGACCACTTTTGAAAATGTGGTTTGCTTTTGATATAAAATGTTCCTAGTTGGTGATTCATGCATGAATGATTTAGGAATGAACTACTAATGTGTATGTCATGTAATGAATAAATATGTGCATGGTCATGATAATTTTTTGTAGTAATAAACTCTTAGGAACTCCTAAGTGTTGGGGAAAGTCTCATAAAGACTAATTCTAAGAAGCTATTTTTCCACATTATACTCCTTAGGGTTTCTTTGGCTTTTAGTCTTGTAGTCCACTTGTTTTCTATCTAAAAATAATTTCCCAAAGTCTATAATAGCCATGGCCTCCATTCATGCATAAAAATTCACATTTTTCATTTGGTAAACATGTTTTTAAATAAGCTATTTGTGAAAATCCGAATTTTCCAAATTTCCTTTCCTTACATTTTTCTTAAGGAAATCTTGTCTAATGTATTAAAAATTGGAGCTTCAATGTATACATTATCTAAGGACTTCATTTAGTTTATAAAACATCCATTTTAGACTTAAATATACTAAGTGTTTATTTAGGCATTACCCAAAAATTACGAATTTGACTACACATCTAAAGTCAACATTTTTCCTTCTAACTTCACCTCTTGTTTTCCTTATTTTTTTATTATGCCTAAACTCATCTAAACTTATGAAAATAATTCCTTTAACATGTCTATTATACATACCCTCCATTTTTCTTATGAAATATGAGTTTAAAGTTGATTTTGGGGGTCTTTAAGGTAGGGTTTCCATTTCATCCGAATTTTCAACTTTTCATATCTAACAAAGCCCTTCCTTTCTCAATGGTCTTGCCTTCTACATGTGAAGATATACTATCTATCATCTCTATATATGAACAAGACTTCATTCCTATGGCCATCAAAGCATATAAAACAAAATGAACCTATGATCATGCATGTACATGAAGTTATGAATGTCTAAACCTTAGATCTACTACATATGACATATAAAGCATGGATCTCATGGCATGAACAACAATATATGTACAAGATCACTACTTTACATGCATGAACAAGATGAGATCTTAACAAAAACACATCTACACATTAGATCCATGTCTTGTGATGGCTTGGCATTCTTGTTCATGTGTTTCCATGTCCCTAGCATGAGCTCATGGGGATTTAATGAGGAAATACACAAGATATGGTCTTGCCATTACAGAAACTAGGAAGAACAAGGCTTGAATCAACATACCAAAGGAGGATCTAAGGTAGAAATGGAGGAGTTTTGAGTTGAAAGTGCAAGAGGGAGAGGGGGAGGAGTGCTCGGCACAAGGAGGGAGAGAAGAGAGGGTTTTGATCTCTTTTGAAAAATTAAAATGAAAGAAATGAGGAGAGGAGAGAACATTTAGTATATATATCAAGTAATTTAGGGTTTAGCTTTAATAAAAGAAGTAAAAATAATTAAATGAGAGGAGAAATTGAGGGAGGGGCGCGGCCATATGTGTGTGTGTGTGTGAGTTTTGAAAAAAAATGAAATTTGTAATTTAGTAAATGAAAATGTAATAAATGTAATAATTATTTAAAAGACAAAATTTCTTGGAAAGAAAATTGAAATGAGTAGTTGTAAGGATGTAAGAATAGGGTATGGGTAGTGTGTAGTGTAGGTTGTACTTGTGAATAGTAGACAAGACATCTACTTTACGGTTGTTCCGAAAACGCGGGAAAGCTATAACTGTAATTTTTATAGCTCGAAAAATTATGAAATTGATATTTTTGGAATCCTTATAAAATTACGGTTCTAATGAATATTCCGAAATATTTTTCTGAATCCGTGGCCCGGGGCACGCTTTTCCATAATTGGGCTCGGGAAGGCCGGAATTGAAAAATTCCCGAATTTAAAACTTTCAAAGATTTGAAATGTACTTTGGAACAACAATTCAAATTCATTTACTTCATAATATTTTATTTTACTATGAAACCGAAGGAAAGCCGGATTTAGGGTTCCTAGGCTTCATTCACTAAACTCAACCTGATCGGATTAGGGTTTCGCTTCCAATTCCCGGGGTTTTCTAGCTACTGAGAATTACCGGGGTTTACAACTACATTACAATCACATGCATTAATTGAGAATGGAAGTAAACTCACTCGGCCATTGGACGCCAAACTTCTTAATAATAATAGTCGGGAGGTAGAGCGTCGTCCTGCTCGAGATCACCTACCAAGCAAGAATAATCCTAATGAGATTCTCATCATGTAACTAAATCAAACTATACATCTAGACTAGTTGAATTCGGATTTCTCGCTATTTGTGGAAGTTCTGACTTAAAACGGCCATAACTTGGTCATTTTAACTCGGAATTTCGCAAATTTTATATCGATCTCTATCTACTTCGAAAGATCTATCTATTTCAAGTATTATTTTCAAGTTTCGAAAATAGTAAGGCCACGGAACAGTGGGATCAGTTCTGTTCCGCAATTGATCCAATCCCGAAATGTGCTTTCCTTTTGATAAGAAATGTTCTAGTTGGTGGTTCATGCATGAATGATATAGGAATGAACTACTAATGTGCATGCCATGTAATGAACTCAATATGTGCATGATCATGGTAATTTTTGTGGTAATAAACCCTTATGCACTCCTAAGTGTTAGAAAATCTTTCAAAGGTTATTTTTAGTAGACTATTTTTCCACATTATACTCCTTAGGGTTTCTTTGACTTTTAGTCTTGTAGTCCACTTGTTTTCTATCTAAAAATAATTTCCCAAAGTCTATAATAGCCATGGCCTCCATTCATGCATAAAAATTCATATTTTTCATTTGGTAAACATGTTTTTAAATAAGCTATTTGTGAAAATCCGAATTTTCCAAATTTCCTTTCCTTACATTTTTCTTAGGGAAATCTTGTCTAATGTATTAAAAATTGGAGCTTCAATGTATACATTATCTAAGGACTTCATTTAGTTTATAAAACCCATTTTAGACTTAAATACTAAGTGTTTATTTAGGCATTACCCAAAATTACGAATTTGACTACACATCTAAAGTCAACATTTTTCCTTCTAACTTCACCTCTTGTTTTCCTTATTTTTATTATGCCTAAACTCATCTAAACTTATGAAAATAATTCCTTTAACATGTCTATTATACATACCCTCCATTTTTCTTATGAAATATGAGTTTAAAGTTGATTTTGGGGGTCTTAAGGTAGGGTTTCCATTTCATCCGAATTTTCAACTTTTCATATCTAACAAAGCCCTTCCTTTCTCAATGGTCTTGCCTTCTACATGTTAAGATATACTATCTATCTATCTTATATATGAACAAGACTTCATTCCTATGGCCATCAAAGCATATAAAACAAAATGAACCTATGATCATGCATGTACATGAAGTTATGAATGTCTAAACCTTAGATCTACTACATATGACATATAAGCATGGATCTCATGGCATGAACAACAATATATGTACAAGATCACTACTTTACATGCATGAACAAGATGAGATCTTAACAAAAACACATCTACACATTAGATCCATGTCTTGTGATGGCTTGACATTTTGTTCATGTGTTTCCATGTCCCTAGCATGAGCTCATGGGGATTTAATGAGGAAATACACAAGATATGGTCTTGCCATTACAAGATCTGGAAGAACAAGACTTGAATCAACATACCAAAGAAGTCTTGAGATGGAAAAGGAGAAGAAACAAAGTTGAAATGGCAAGGGAGTGGGGGAGGGAAGTGTTCGGCAATAGAGAGGAGAAGAAGAGAGGTTTTGCTCCTTTTTCAAAGTTAAAATGAAAGAAAATGAAGAGAGAGAGAGAACATTTAGTATATATATTAAGTGATTTAGGGTTTAGTTAAATAAAATTTGCAAAAATAATACAAATGGGAAAGAAAATCAAGGGGAGGGGCGCCGGCCATCGAAATGTGTGTGTGTGTGTGTTTTAAAAAAAAATTGAAATTTGTAATTTAGTAAATTAAATGTAATAATTGTAATAACTATTTAAGAGACAAATTTTCTTGGAAAAGAAAATTGAAATGAGTAGTTGTAAGGATGTAAGAATAGGGTATGGGTAGTGTGTAGTGTAGGTTGTACTTGTGAATAGTAGACAAGACATCTACTTTACCGGTTGTTCCGAAAACACGGGAAAAAGCTATACTGTAATCTTTATAGCTCGGAAAATTATAAAATTGATATTTTTGGAATCCTTATAAAATTACGGTTCTTATGAATATCCCAGAACATTTTTCTGAATCCGTGGCTCGGGGCACGCTTTTCCGTAATTGGGCTCGGGAAGGCTCGGAATTGAAAAATTCCCGAATTTAAAACTTTCAAAGGTTTGAAATGTACTTTGGTACAACAATTCAAATTCATTTACTTCATAATATTTATTTTACTATGAAACCGAAGGAAAGCCGGATTTAGGGTTCCTAGGCTTCATTCACTAAACTCAACCTGATCGGATTAGGGTTTCGCTTCCAATTCCCGGGGTTTTCTAGCTACTGAGAATTACGGGGTTTACAAATTGCCATTTGATTTGGAAACATTCTTCTAAAACTTCTCAATGTCTTCAATGGTCTTCTTCAACAAAATTGCATCATGGCTTCTCACAAGCTTCTTTTGAGCTGGATTTTAAAACCTATAGCAAAATTGATCTTGACCATAACCATTTATCACGCCCTGAGGGTATCCTAATAACAGTAACCAAGAAGCATTTGATTTCCATTACCAGTTTACCTTCTAGGAATGACATAATTTCCATAAACAGGATCTTTTAGTTACTTGGATAGGATAAACAAACATATATAAGACGTAAATTAGTAAACAACTATCACAAAATAAGATATTACAGATCATATGCTTTATAAATCCTTACAACCTCAGCTAATGATTCTAATGTACATTAACTGCATCAAAAGGACTAATAAAGATATAGATATTCTAATCCTATACTAGTCTTTAAACTTCTGGCTTCTAATCTCTTACCGGGACCATGCTTCTGCTAGTAATGAGCCAGGGTCGTAGAGTGAACCTGAAAGGACTGTGGGAGTGTGAGCTAAACACAAGCTCAGTGAATAACTAGAACTTATTACATATAACATACAAGTTATTTAACAATCATATGAAATGCATCAATCAAACAAATGAACATTGCAAGCTTGGATAACCCGGAATCCAAACAGGATGAAGATTTACACCCTCTCATCGGGGTTGAAGGATCACAATCTATGGTCCACCTACCCCGGAGAGACTTAAGCTTTAAGGAAATAATAATATTCAATTTAATTATCTCTTTAAGCTTATCATGTTTCATCATTCATTTCCTGTTTTAGCTTTAGAAACTCCACTAAGTATTAGTTATTACCATGTAATACCATAAGCGGCGTTCTTCGTTTACCATTTAATTCCTATGGTATTAATAGAACAAAGGTAATCTTGTAATTAACTAATAGCTCTTTGGCCTAGATAATTCAGGCATTACCAGAGATCCGAAAAACTAACACGTAGTAGGCTACCACTTACTCAAATGTTTTTTATGCATAGTATGTAATGCATGATCATTTTCCTTTATGGTACCAGTAGTTTTTAGTCAAGCTAAAGGTGATCAAGCATTACAGACACTCAATCATGTTCTATAGACATTACCAAGATACATGCATCTTCGTTATCACTTATTTTAGAGTGACTTGGCAATCAATGTAATACAATACACAATCTTCACAATTCAAACAGTACACCAATTTTTATTATCTTTTATTTAAGATTCACTACTAGTACAAGCACAACCAATGTAATAAGACTGAGTTACTCACCTGCCCATGCTATTTAATCGTAATAATCTTCAGGAAGGTCCTCTCCAATCCGAGTCACCTATTGAGATAAGTAATATCGTCATTAATTATACAAGACTATACAACCTAGTACTATGAATATTTAAGTGTCCTAATGGTTTGCTGGGTTTCTGTTTTATTTTTAACTAGTTCTTTGGGAATAGCCTTAAGTTCTAAACCATTGTAATCATAGTTTTATTTAATTGATTTTGGTTGGATACTTGAATCTATTGATTGGGTACTTGGAAAGTTTAATAATTTAGTTAGTTCATTTTTATTGTTCAAACCTATTAGTTCTCTTTTTAATTACTTAATAAATTTTCCTTATAGAGTATAGATATTCCTATACTCACAATTTTGGATTATCTAAATTTCCATTGTTATCTTCGTCTACAATTATTTATTTAATACAACTTAGTATTTACTAAACTCATAAATTATATATATATATATATTTTCTATAAATTAATTAAATATCAACTTAATGAAAATATACTTGCTAATAAAAGGATTTATTAATTTAATTACAACTTTTTCGAAAATTTTTCTTTTTACCGTAAATAATAATAATAATAATAATAATAATAATAATAATAATAATAATAATAATATAATAATAATAATAATAATAATAATAATAATAAAAATAACAAGCATAGCAACAACAATAATAATTCTGAAAATAAAATGAAGTAAAATAATTACTTTTCATATTTAGTATTTGTAATAATCGTCTTTATACTTTAATTCATAATATTACTAATTGTAAGTTCTTTATAATATTACTAAAATAATTTTAATTTTATATTCATACTTAATATTTTCAAAAATAATATTTTCGA
Organism: Combretum micranthum; assembly: GCA_024138025.1. Taxonomy (NCBI): domain Eukaryota; kingdom Viridiplantae; phylum Streptophyta; class Magnoliopsida; order Myrtales; family Combretaceae; genus Combretum; species Combretum micranthum. The sequence goes on along the minus strand of JAMXBD010004252.1, from coordinate 54,140 downwards.
AAATTCTAAAAATTCTTTTAACAATATTAAGATATTAATAATTATAGTTAGAAAACCTATTATACGTAAATTACTTAATAAAAGTAATTTATATTTCTAAAAAATTCTTTTTGGATTAATATTAATAGATTAAATATTTAAATACCATTATTTAATAATGCTAAAATAATTTATTTTTAAATTTAAATAAAAATTCTGGTATTATATTACTAAACTCTAATATTACTATTAACATTTCTAGAAAAATAAATAAATGCAGAAATAATAATCTTAATTCTAAAATTACTTATATTATTAATTATTCTATAATTAAATTTAATTAGTTTCGTTTTCTTTTTTTTTATTTAAATTTTGCCGAGAGGTACACGGGTGGAAACACGTCTCGTGTACCTCCCGTGCTCATCGGGGAACACTATTCATCTTCTTCCCCGATGAGCTCCGATCGATTCCGACGTTAGAACGTCGATTTTCTTGCTCCAATCAGCTCCTATAACATCAATCCACTTGAATATCTAAAGAAAACAACAAATTAACAACATGTTACCAGCTTTTTGAATCATCAAGTTCGGTTAGGGTTTAGAAAGATTACCTTCGTTGTGGCTTCTCGGTGAAATCCGAAGCTTCTAATGGACTTGGTTAGCTTCCTAAGATGTTTAGAAGTCAATAGCAATCTGTAGATTCGAAAGAAAACACACGGAATGAGATCGACTTACCTTGAGCTCGTTTTCAAGCGTTTTTTCCAGTTTTTGTTCGTGATTTTCGAACTGGGTTGATGTGTGCGTTTAAAAATCGGTTCCCAGGTTGATTCAACTCCTAATAGGGTGTAGTTGGATTTTGGAAAATTTGAGAGGGATTGAAGTCCGTTTGCTTGTCCTTCTAAGGTCGTTAGTATGTATATATATATATATATATAAACAAAATGTAATGCTCGGCCGTGTTTCTTCTCCATAATTGAAACGAATTGCTTCTGTTTGTTGTTAATTCATCAACTTGTTGTATTGTCATTAATGCAAGGGTGATTTGGCAAAGTTATATTGGCTTAAGGTTGGATTTGTATTGACTTTGGTGTGTATAATTGAGGAAGTTTCGGCTCACCAATTTTGAGAAGATCACAGCCCTTAGAACAAAGATCAAACATCTCCTGCAAGTTGTTTGTATGCATATATTATTTAAATATTAATGAGATATTATTTAATTAAATTTTCGGGTAATTTATTACATTAATAGGTTATAATTTAGGTTATATAAGGAAGTTTATATACAAAAATATCTTTAATGAATCCTACAAGATGTTTAGTTTAGCAAACAGTACAAATTTAAGTTTTATTTGTACGTATTTATTTGTTTAAGAAAGGTTTATCTTCCGCGATTTAGGTTTTATAAGCTTGTCGGGTCAATTTTTGTTTCAGGCTCCAAGAGCTTAAGAAAACCCTAATTCGAATACTGGTATGATTCAAATCTTTGTTTGAAATCTAGATCTTGAGTTATATATCAGTTTATATTTTTATTGTGTATTTATAATTCTAACAGTTTATCTTAAGATCACGATTTTCTAACTAAAAACCTATTGGGTCGTTTACTTAATAATACTTCTGATATATAAGCTAACTTAGCTATATATATTGGATTTGGATACCTACTATGAAATCTTATCAATGTAGTTTATTACTAACTAGGAATCTCGAATGTTAGGGTTCAAGTCTAAATATAGGTTCATTACTACTCCTTGTTTTAACCTCAGGTCTTTGTTGAATACAAAAGTGGTCACTTAATTTCTATATTTAGGTTTTCCCCATTTAATCTATTTGTTTGACAAGGATTTGGATTTGAAATTTGAAATTTCCTTTGATCATACCTTGAATTATCAATTCAAGATACGAAATCTCGTTTTTGGTATCAATTGAGGCCAAAGAAGTTTTTTTTTTATTTAATTTATGGATCTTAATCTAGCCAAATCTAAGTTATCTATCTAATCTAGGTTTTTTTTTGTTAACTTATAGGTTTACTAGTTAGTTCATAACTTCTAAATTAGAGTCATCTCATATTGTGGAAATTCCTGGGGTTTACACCATTAAATGCACATTGTCATGTCTTGACATCAAGCTTAGACCTCTCATCCTTAGGGATATGCACAAAGGCTTTACACCTAAATACATGTAGATAATCATAAGAAATATCTTTTCCTAACCATATACTCTTCAGTGTATCAAACTAGAGAAGAACACATGATCAAAGGTCAATACATGAATCGTCATCAATATAGCCTCACTCCAAAATGTCTTAGGCAACTTTGCATGTGAGAGCAAACATTTAATTCTCCTAGCAATGTCATATTCATCCTTTATGTCACGCCCCGAAGAGTACCCTAAACGTGGTAGTCCGCCACATACAGTATTAAAACTTAAGAATGACTTCTCAAAGTCATGCGAAAGTTTCCAACACCATATGTAAGGCGTCTATCACAACCATAGGAAACACCGGTGGGATGTATAGTTTGAGATAGTAAATAAAGCAATACAAGAAACTATATAAACATCAAATTTATCATTAATAGATATAATCTTTACATCATCTTCGGGATCTTTCCCTTATAATTCTCCAAATAATCATAATAACAACTTAATCTTTCCCACAACCAAATAATACTAACACCAAAAGATATCAAAGGATAATTAACCTATGATCTTCAAAAGATTTCCATAAGCTTTACTAGGACATCATCCCACTTGTGTATATGGAGTCATTGGGCATAAAGATATTATCCTGTTAACAAAGATCTATCGGAGTATAAGCATTACTAGCTTAGTGAGAATATTCCTGAATCATCGTACTTGTATAAATAATTTCAAACAAGTTATTAACAAGCATATGAATGCATTAAACACGTGATCAAGCAATACATATGATCTACCGGAATCATATGTTTGAATGGATTTACCCCTCCATTCAGGGTTAGGTGTTCCAGGCTCTTTAAAACCCAACTTAAAATCCAACTCATGTAGTTTATTTCAGGCTCCTACTAGCCATCACAAAATAGTTCTTTCAGGCACCTATCGCCCATCTTAAAATAGTTCTTCCAGGCACCTATTGCCCATCTTGCAGATTTCTGGCTACTGCACACCCGGCTACTAAACTCTTGTCCCATCGAGATTAGCAGCTCATGCAAGTGAAATTAACTACGTGATATGCATGAATCAATTAATATAATTCATAGTATATGTTTAAAGTAATTTGAAGGTGATCACAGAATTTTACACACACTCCAGCAGAATAATAGCAAAACATAAGTTAATTAACAACGATTCGTGCCTCGGTATGCTTAACATTCTTTCAACCAATATTATCATACATAATTCATTTCATCTTTTCCTACTTCTAGTGCTTCTAGCTACAAGCACAACCAGTACGAAAAAGGTAGGAAATAAACTCACTTGGGCATGAGGATCTATCTTTCTTACGGATGAGTCGATCGGTAATTCCACTAATCAAAATAATCCTCCGGGTATGAATACTCCTCCTCGGGTTCACCTAATCAAGAAGAATACCCATAATGAGTATTTCTGGTTGATTCTATGGTATTTATCAGAAACTATATCATAAGATCGTAAGAATTCGCATAGAAGGTAATTCCAATTTAAAATGGCCATAACTTGGTCATTTTAACTCGGAATTGCGCAAATAATATATCGTTTTCTACCTACTTGAAAAGTTCTATCATTTCTAAGGTTATTTTTGTCATAAAAAGCCATTTGGGTTGCAAACTAACACGGTACAGCATAGTTACGAATTTTTAGTTCTCAAAGTATGATTTTTCCAAACTTTTTACTTTACTCAAAAATTCTTAAAAAAATATATGGATATATATATATATATAGTTGAAAAAATCCTTTGGACATATATTTATACTCATATGTATGCATGATCTTTGTAGTGTTGTCTCAAGATTAGTATTTCATAAATAATTTGTCTTTAAAGATTTAAAAGTCAAGACTTTTGAAAATTTCTTCTTTTTGAATTGTGAACAAAATATATTTGAGTTGTTATGAGTAATTGTTTTATTATTATTTCATTTTCTTACTTTTCAAAAGTAAATTTATTTTAAAAAATTTTGGTTCTTTAAGTTATCTACCAACTCTATTTCTAGTGCTTGAAAATAAGCTTTTCAAAATATTCTTTAAGCTTCAAATATTTGAAGTTGCATTAAGTATAGGTTTTCCTTATATTTTTATAAATATACCTTTAAAACTTTATTTTTCTTGACAAATTTTTTTTTCTAGGTTGGTCTTTAAAATAGGGAGTTAATTTTATCTTGGTTTGAAAAACTTGTTTTATTCTTAGTGTTAGTTAAATAGTAAAATAATTTCTTAGACAAGTTTATAAGAAAAGCTTTCTTAATAAAGATTTGTTAACTTTTGAATTTAGTAAAACTTCATTTTAATCTTGAAAGGATAATAACAACTATGAAATTCAAGTTTGAAGATGCTTTCATAGCATGTGATTTTCAAAGTCTAAAATGAACCTATTAAAAGATTTAGTTGAGTTCAAGTCTTTAGTTTAAGACTAAAAATTCTTATCTTGATGGAGTATTTAGCTTTTAAAAGAAATGAGTTCCTTTTATTATTTTGATGAGATCTTCATTACTAATTCTTCTAGAATTTATGATTAGCTTATCCTTTGAAAAGAGTTTATTAAAAAGAAACTTAAATCTTTTGTTGAAAGTTTCTTTTATTAAGAAATCTAGTTTACTTTTCTTTATTTAAGAAAGAACCCATTTTTATTTTTATTTAAGACAACAACATTCTTAATCATGCATGATATGATTATGTAGCATTTATAAAAGTAAAGATAAACATAGTAAGATAGAAAGAAATACTTGTAAGTAAATAAACATAAATAAATAATCAAGCATTGGAAACCTTAGCTTCATCAAGGTATCCCGATCATGTATTGGGAGCCTTAGCTTCATCAAGGCAACCCGGGACTAAGAATGGACTAGTCCCAAAAGAAAAGAAAATTGTTTTGACTTGATATGGACAAGTCTAAGACTAGAAAGACTAGTCTTAATAAATTACATAAAACAAGTAAATAAATAAATTGCAAGACTTGGAAATAAGTAAATAACAAATGAGCTTATATGCTCTAAATAAATATATATACATAGTATACATAATATTATATAAGTTAGATTAGAACAAAAATAACAAAAATGAAAACAACAACATAATAACATTATGTAAAATAGGAACATGAACAAAAACAAAGCATGAACATATTGTTGCTTCTTTAACTCATATGAGCCTAAGAAACATACAATAAGCTCATGCTAAGTTGTATGAACATGATGAAGAATTTTAAGTAGAATTTTACCTAAGGTTTGATGGAAGGTTTTAAAAGAGATGAATGGGTTTTGTGTTTGATATTTTTCTTGAAGAGTAGAAATGGGTAGAGAGTATTTTGTGAGAGATTTGTTGGAGAGAGGTTTTGAGAGAGTATTTTGGTAGAGTTTTGTTATGTGAAATGAGTGTGTGAAAGAATGAAGGAGGAAGGGGGTATTTATAGAATTTTTGGAGTGAAATATTGATGTAATAAAATAAATTGGAAAGAAAATAATATAGAGAAGAGGGAGGGGATGGCCGGCGCACATTGGAGAGAGAGAGGGGGTATTTTGTTTGTTTTGTAATTTTTTTGTAAAGAAAAGAAATAAAGTGTAAAGTAGATGTGAAATAAAGTTGTATTGGAAAAGTAAAAAGTAAGAAAATAGGTATATAGGTAGTAAGAAATAAGTGTAAGAAAAAGTAGAGATAGGTGAATAGTAATGAATAGTAGGAATAGTACTATGAATAGTAGACTAGACATATAAAATACCGGTAGAAATAAAAATACGCGTAAACGAGCTATATCTGTTATTTTTAGTTACCGAAAAATTCTAAAACTGATATTTTTGAAATCCTTGTTTAATTACGAGTCTTTTGGTGTCATCGGAATATTTTTAATATTTCGGGCTCCAAGACACGCTTTTCGAGAACGGATCACGTTCGAGTCCGAAGGACACTTGAAATTCGCGAATCTGATATTTTTATGTCACCCTATATTATTACGAACTATTTTAAGCTATTAACTTAATTTCGTTTTCTAGGGTTTGAGAACGCGGGATTGCCGGAGTTGAAATTGTTTGATTGTCGTGACCTTTGTTGACTTTTAAAGTTCCGGTTTAACTAGGGTTAGGGTTTAATCCATCTTTACCCTAGAAATTGAAAGGTTTAACTCAGGGATCGGATAGGCGGATCCTTTCATATTCGGATTTTCGAATCGAACGATTATTGAACTTTCTATTTTTGTTTTTGAAATTTCTCTTATGAAATTCCGTGATCAAAATTGCTCAAGGTTCGGTTTCATCTTTGGCTAGACTTTAGGATTTTTGATTTGATATTCCAAAACCATAATCGAAAAATTTGGGGGCTTACACTTTAAGCTAAACTATTAAATTGTGGTGTCTATAGAGATGTTGACTAATGTCAAATACCATGTATTATATAATAAGCATGAAAAGATTTAGTATACTCATTATTTGTTTGAACAAACTTAAGCTTCTGATCGATCTGGCTCTCAACTAGAGAAAGAAATTGTATAAAAGCATCTAATACCGAATCTTTGGACTTCAAAAGATACACCTATGTCTTTCAGGAATGATCATCAATGAAAGTCACAAAGTATTGAGCACCACCAAGTGACTTTAGCATTGGCCCACACAAAGTCTAAGTATATTAAATTCAACACATTCTTCATTCTAGGAGGGGAAGTTTTGAAAGAAACTCTATTTTGCTTTCTTGCAAGACAATCAGCAGACTTCATCAAATGTACTCGATCCAATCTAGGTAACAAATTTTCATTGGCTAAACATGTCATACTTTTCTCACTCAAATGACCGAGTTGCTTGTGCCATATGGCCTATATCTCAGTTGTACTATTGTTCTCCACTATGTTCATAATATCCCAGGAGAGCTTTGCTTGCATAAAGTACAATTTAGAGTACTTCTTTCCTATGACTACTACAGTAAACCTTTGGTGATCTTCCACTGGCCATTAAAGAAAGTGTTGCAAATACCTTCATCATCTAATCTACTTGTGAAATTAGGTTCAAGTGCATATTTGAAACATGCTTGACATCTTTTAGAATAATCATGTACTATTCTTTGTCTGTAGACAAATATTTCCTTTGCTTGCAATTATTGAATAATTCTCATTTCCCATTCTCATAACACCAAAATCGCTTGGTGTAGAGGATGAAAAGAATTCTCTTCCAGATGTAGTATGCATAGTAGCACCACTGTCAATCACCCAACTAGTCTCATAGGTTGCACGTCACGCCCCATGGGACACACTAAACGTAACAGTCCGCTACACTCACTATTAAAGCTTAAGTATAACAACCTTAGTCATTCCCAGAAGCTTCGATATTAAGTGTAAAGAGTGCTCTTACAAATTTAGAGGACCATACGTGGAATTATGAAGCTTAAGAAGATATAATAACAAATTAAGAAAAGAAGATTCATAATATACATTTATTCATAACAATAGTCTTACAAATCTTAGGGGCATTCCCCAGCCACAATTAACTATAATCTATTACAAAAATATTTTTATGAAGTCCACATCTTATCCAACACTAAACTTCATCTAGAAATTCCTTAACTAAAAAGGAAAATACCTGGCTGTAAGGTCCATGTGGCCTCAACCGCAAATAGGTAAACTGCAAAAGATATCTATAGGGGTATAAGCTAATAGGTTTAGTGAGAATTATTTCCATAAGTAAACTTCTTGTGTAATGAAATTCAAACAAGTTATTTAAGCAATCAAGCGAAATGCTACATACACGTGGGCAAACAAGGCATATAGTTTTCCGGGAATTATATGTTGAATGGATTTATGCCCTCCATTTGGGGTTTGGTGATGTGTAACCTCAAAACAAGTAGTTTTAGTTAAATTATGCTTTCGATCAATACCACCAAGCATATTAAGTCTACTCAAATTGAGCCATGCTTCCGAACTTCCGCCAAGTATTTGATTAATTCCATGTCACCAAGCAATTGCTTTCGCTCATAACCGCCAAGTGTTGCTTTCGACTGAGCTACCATCCTTCTCACCCAAGGATAATAACCTCATGCAATGTGACTCATTTCATGATATGCATGAATCAATTTATTTAAATTATCATAGCATCATTATTAACAATTTAAGGTGATCATAGAATTTCATACATCTCAAATGCTATACTAAAACAAACAATTACTTGCAATCAATTCCAGCCTCGATATTCTTAAAATCCTTTCAACAATTTTCACATACATATCAATTTGTCTTTTTGTAATTCTAATGTGACTAAATTACAAGCACAATCAAGTAAAGCACTTTAAGGAAATAAACTTACGATGCCATGTCGACACTTCTTCTAAACGGATGAGTCACTCAAACAATCCACTTAGTCGTAATAATCCTGGGATATGGATATTCTTCCTCGAAATCACCTAATCAAGGAAAATACAAAATGAGTATTTCTTGATAACTTTCTTGAAACTTGTCTAAACATGCCGATAAGAACGTTAAAGTTCGTATAAAGGATGATTCCAATTTAAAATGGCCATAACTTGATCATTTTAACTTGGAATTGCGTATATAATATACCGTTTTCTACCTACTGAAAAGGTATATCCATTTCTAAAACTATTTTCATCAAACTAGATCATTTAGGTTTCGAAACAGTGGCGATCAGATTTACCATGAATTTTCCCATCCCAAAACAATTTGCTTCAAACATTAAACCATCCAAAAATTGCTTTGATAAATACTTAGTTATCTATACATTTGAAAAATTCCTTTTTTTTTTTATAGATATATAACTCACATTTCATCCATGCTCAAGTGTTTGCTGTCCAACCAAATTTCTTGAGTAAACAATGTTAATTAAGAGTGTAGAAAACCATAGTTTACAAGAAATTCATTTTATAAATCTTTTAAAATGAATATTTTGATTCCTTTGTTTTTAAAGAATTACTTCATGCTTATCTTACTATTCTCCTAAATGACTTTTTGATAAATAAATCTCTTCCTTTCTAAATTCTCAGTATTAGTGTTATTTTTCCTATTTATTTTCTTTGACCATTTATTTGAAAACCTTTTGATTTGAAAACTCTCATTCCTTTTTTATGGGGTTTTGTCACCCAAGGGGTACCTAAACGTAACAGTCCGCCATACTCAATATTAAAGCTTAAGTATGACAACTTTAACCACTCTAAAAGCTTTAATATTAAGTGTAAGGCGTGCTTTCACAATTTTAGAGGACCATATGGAATTATGAAGCTTAAGAAGATATAATAACATATTAAGAAAAGATGATTCATAATATTCAATTTCTTATAACAATGATCGTTACAACTTAAGGACATTTCCCTTGATCACTAATCTATTACAAGAATATTTGTACATCATTACTAATACTAACTTCATCTAGAATTTCCTTTATCCAAAAAGAAATTACCTGACCACAAGGTCCTCGTGGCCTTAACCATAAATAGAGAAACTGCAAAAGATATCTATGGGGTATAAGCTAATAGACTTAGTGAGAAATATTTCCATAAATAACTTCTTGTAACAAAATTTCAAACAAGTTATTTAATCAAACAAATGGAATGCAACATACACGTGGGCAAACAAGGCATATAGTTTTCCGGGAACTATATGTTGAATGGATTTACGCCCTCCATTCGGGGTTTGGTGATACATAACCTCGAAACAAGTAGTTTTAGTTAAAAAGATTTATGCTTTCGACCAATGTCGCTAAGCATGTGAAGTCTACTTGAATCGATCCTTGCTTTCAGATCTTCCGCCAAGCATTTCCTTTTGTATAACGCCGCCAAGCAATCGCTTTCGGATCCTCCGCTAAGTGTTGCTTTCGACATGAGCTTACCATCCTTCTCACCCAAGGATAATAACCAAAATGCAATGTGACTCACTTCGTGGTATGCATGAATCCATTTGTTTATGATATCATAATATTATTATTATCGAATTTAAGGCGATTAAAGAATTTCATACAAAGCAAGTGTTATACTAAAACAATAATTTAAATCAATTCGGCCTCGATATTCTTTAGGATTCTTTCAAAGAATTATTTTACATTATCCATTTATCTTTTCCTAGCTCTAATGCAACTAAATTACAAGCAACAAGTATAGCATTTAAAGAAAATAAACTCACGATGCCATGTCGACTATTCCTCTATGCGGATGAGTCGTTCACACTCTCCTCTTAATCAAAATAATCTTCGGGTATAGGTATCCTTCCTTAGAGTCACCTAGTCAAGAAAATATCCACAATGAGTTTTCTTGATGATTTTCTTGAATTTTGACAAGTCAATGTCAAAAGAACGTTAAAGTTTGTATAAAGAAAGTTCCAACTTAAAATGGCTATAACTTGGTCATTTTAACTTGGAATCGCGCATATAATATACCGATTTCTATCTACTCGAAAAGATCTATTCATTTCTAAAACTATTTTATAAAATAAACCATTTAGGCCCCGAAAATGGCGAGAAAATCCACCACGAATTTTCCAACTCAAAAACTTTGGTTCAATCAATCAAAATTGTTTGATAAATACTTAGTTATCTATATAATTCAAAAATTCTCTTTTTTTGGTTATTTAGCTCATATTTATTTATGCTCAAGTGTTTGTTATCCAATCATGTTGCTCAAGTAAAATCATGTCGGTTTTGGAGTTTTAAAAATATAGTTTACAAGAATTCATTTTTGTCAATCTCTTGAAATGAATATTTTGCTTCTTTTGTTTTTCCAAAGATGTTTTATGTTGACTTATATATATATATATATATTTCCCAGTAACTTTTTGAAAATAACTTTTCTTCTTTCTAAGTCTTTTATATTAATACTATTCTTCCTATTTATTTTTCCTATACAAATTTCTTTGTCTTGTTTATCTGTAAAGATCTTTATTTGAAAATTCCTCCTTCTTTCATTATGTTATCTTTTTCATAAAAAATCATTTTTTGTACCAACAATTATTTTCTTTTAGAAAAACGAAGTAGAATATTAAAGGATTTAAGAAGCTTTTCGTGACAAAGTAGTTTCTAAAATTTATAGTGGGTTCTTTTTGTAACTTGAAAAAAAATAACTTTATTTTTATTTAAACCATAGATCTCATACTTTACATAAACTTATTTTTAAGTGTCTAAATCTCCTTTTTGTCAATTATTTTTAGGACCTGAAACTTTGGACAACGATTTAAATAAACATGAATTATGAGAAAATAATAGCAAGCAAAGTAACATAAATAATAAAGTCAAGTATTGGGAGTCTTAGCTTTTTCAAGGCTCCCGGGACTAAGAAGTAGACTAGTCCCAAAATAAAAATAAAATGAAAGAAAGAAAAATTTGTTTTGACTTGATAAGGACAAGTCTAAGACTAGAGACTAGTCTTAAAATAACAAAGAATAAATAAATAAATTGCATTGCATAAAAATAAATAAATTGCAAGTGAGCTTATATGCTCTAAAGAATATGTGTGTATATATATATATAGATAATAATACTTAGATATAGTAAAATAATATGAACAAAAAAAAATAATAACATAAACATAAATAGATTTGCATGAACAAGAACAATACAGGAACATAATGTAGCTTCCATAATATTTAGTCTTTGGAAACTCACACTATGGTCATGTAAAGTTACATGACATGAGAAGGAAGAAAATAATATGAAATGATTACCTAAAGAAGACTTTGGTATTGTTATGTGGTTATGGGTTTTAGTTGTTGGTAGAAGTTGTTTTGGAATAAATTTGGGAGAGTTTTGGGAGGATATTTTGAGAGAGTTTTGAGAAGAGATTTTGGGAGAGTTTTTGTAAGAATTTGTGGGTAGTAATTGTGTGAAAGAAGTGAAAGAGGAGGGGGTATTTATAGGAAAATGTGGAGTGATTTTTGAGTGATTAAAATAAAAGAAAATTGACACAAATTGATGAGAGAGGGAGCATAGGGGGCGCCGGCCATAGTAGAAGAGAGAGGGAGAGATTTTATTTTTTTGTATTTTGTGGATTAAATGAAGTAATAAATAAAGTAGATGTGAAATAAAGTAATGGGAAAGATAAAAAGTAAAGGTTATAGGTTATGGTGTTTGTAAGAGTAGGTGTAAGAAAAAGTAGAGATAAAAGAATAGTGTAAAATAGTAATGAATAGTGTAATATAAAGTAGATATGACTAATAAAGTATTGGTAGTAAGAAAATACACGTATAAATGCGATATCTGTTATTTTTACTTAATGAAAAATTACAAAATTGATATTTTTGAAAACCTTGTATTTTTACGAGTCTAATGGTATATTCGAATATTTTTACTATTCCGGGCCCCGAGACACGTTTTTCAAGAACCATGTCCGATCGGATTCAAGATAGGTTGCGGTTTTACTAATATGATCTTTTTATGTTACCTTAGATAATTCTGCACTATTTACATTCTAAACTTCTACTTATCCTCATCGAGTTTCTTATTCGGAGTGCCGGACTTAAGTTGTTACGTTTAACTAGGGTTTTGTTGGTTATTAGTGCTCCGGTTGACTTCTGGTTTAAGGTTTTTAGGCTAAATCGATTTCAGAAATTTGGGGGTTTACAGGTTTCCTTATATTATGTTTTTATGGAAAACTTTTTGGTATCAAAAGTCATTTTCTTTTAGGAAAATAAAGGAACATAGAAATGATTTAAAAACTTTTCAAAACAAAGGTAGCTTTTAAAATTGTAGTGAGTTCTTCCTAAAACTTGGAAAAGAATAAATTTTTTTTGTTAAACCATAGATCCTAATTTTTTTCATATAAAATCATTCTTAGGTGATAAAATCCTCTTTTTGTAAAAGTATAATGTTTGGACAACAATCTTTATGGGAATGATTATGTGAAATAATAACAAGAAAAAATAACATAAATAATAAATAAATAAAGTTAGATATTGGGAGTCTTAGCTTCTTCAAGGCTCCCGAGACGAAGAAATAGAGTAGTCCAAAAAGAAAGAAACAAAATGAAATAAAGAAAATTATTTTGACTTGATGAGGACAAGTCTAAGACTAGAGACTAGTCTTAAAACAACATGAAATAAATAAATTGGTAAGGGAAGAAATAAATAAATTACATTGCATGAAAATAAATAAATTGCAAGTGAGCTTATATGCTCTAAAGAATATATATATATATATATAGATACATAATAATACTTAGATATAATAACAATAATAATATGAACAAAGTAAAATAACAACATAAATAAATAAATAGAAAGATATTCATGAACAAGAACAATACATGAATATAGTGTAGCTTCCATAACATTTAGTTTTTGGAAGCTCACACCATGGTCATGTAAAGTTACATGACATGAGAAGAAGAATTTGGTAAAGGAAATTTTTACCTAAAGAGTGTTTAGAGATAATATGTGTGAATGAGTTTTGTGTATGTAGAAGGAGATTTGAGAATATTTTGAGAGAGCATTTGGAGAGAGTGATGGGAGGGAGAGGAAAATTTTGAGAGAGTAATTGTGTGAAAGAAGTGAAAGAGGAGGGGTATGTCACGCCCCGAAGGGTACCCTAAACGTGGCAGTCCGCCGTACACAATATTAAAGCCTAAGAATGACCACCTCAGTCACGCGAAGGCTTCCATACTATGTACAAGGCGTCTAACACATAAAGGAGACATCGGAATGATACTTTTATGTTGATACAATTGAGTAACAATGTAAAGGAAATACAAATTTACTATACTTCAGATACAAATCACTATACTTCAAAATACAAATCATTCAACTCAATTACATTCATCCACAGACTTCCCTACACAAACTATTACAAGACAAATCATAAAACTAGCAATAACTTCAACCATTCGTATTCCTTGCCGAAATCCCAAAGTCATTCCCGACTTCAACCAATTCGGTTCCCACCTTGCATTCTTGAGATAACCTGTTCATTTAAACAACTATGGGGTATAAGCTACACTAGCTTAGTGAGAATTCCCTTAATTCCGTACCATAACAAACAAGTTATAATCAGTCATATGCTATGCATGAACAAACACGTGAGCAAGCAATTATGCATGGGTATCCGGAACCCACACACAGAACGGATTTACGCCCTCCGTATCTTGGGTTAGGAATGGTATTGAGTCTACACGACCGCATCTAGTCCCCAAGCCCTCGGCTCTTAGCACTCGACTCGGCTAGGCTCATCCAAGAATGCATCCACATGCGCCTTAGTACCCCTGAATGAGCTCTGGCACCGGGCTCGTTATCCAAACGAATCATCCACGGACCATACCGATCGACCTGCGTAGGAGTAGCATGCTACCAAATGCAATATGTCCAATGCGATGCATGACCAATTTAATTTTTGCTTAGGTCAAAAATATTTATACATTCTTTAGAGTGACCATTCAATATCACATATATAACAGAAATAATATGAACGGTGCAGTTATCCAATCAAATCGGTTTCGATATGCTTTAGTATTCTTTGGCACACATTCATCACAGTCTCATCATATATCCCATCCCCATTCATATCGATTTTTATCTTGTTCCTATAATTCTAATGCAACTAACTACAATCACAATCAAGGTAACAAAACAAGGAGAAAACTCACTCGGCCATTGGATCACCGGTCTTCTAGTAATAATAATCCGGTGGTAGGGAATCGTCGAATTCGGGATCACCTAAAAAGGAAGAAATACTCTAATAAGTATTTCAACTCAAACTAATCCAAACGATTTATACGAACTTCAAATTCGTAATTCGCGTCCTAAGCGGGAATTCCAACTTAAAACGGCCATAACTTGGTCATTTTAACTCGGAATCTCGCAAATTATATATCGATTTCTATCTACTTCGAAGATCTACCTAATTCTAATATTATATTTAGTTTTGAAAACTTTGAAGCTTCGAAAGGATCAGATTATCAAACAATTTCAATTTCCGAAAAATAGTTTTGTAAATGTTTGAAATGTTCCTACTATAAATACTATATATGCAATATGAGTGATTTCTAACATGAATGACATGAGATGAGCTTAATGTATGTATGATCTTGATGATTTTTGCTAAAAAGAAATTTTATAACTTTTTATTTTGCAAGACCATAATAACCACTTACTTATGAAAAATCTAGTTTTCTAACTTTTATCATTTCCATTTGTTTTGGATTTGTTACTTAAGAAAATATAATTATTTTTGTCAAAATTGAGTCTTCATTATATATATTACTTATGACCTTCATTTCTACATAAAAATTTCCATTTTACACTTTGTAAGCATGTTTTCAAGTGGGGTTGATTCCAAAATCCGAATTTGGTAAAAATTGGCTTTTGAGTGATTCCTTTGAGTAAAAATCATTTGATATTTAGAAAATTAGGGCTCAATCATACATAACCACTAAGGACTTCATTCTCACACAAAAATTTGCATTTTACACTTTGCAAATATATTTTCCAATATGATTTACTCAAAAATCCGAATTTTAGAAAATCCACTTTTTGAATGATTCACTTGGGAAAAACTTGTTTAATGCATTAAAATTTAAGACTTTACTACATCTATTGTCTAAGGACTTCATTTAACACATAAAAATTGCAATTTGAGCTCAAATACTAAGTGATTACATATGCATCATCTTAAATTACGAATTTGACAATTTGATCACTAACTCAAATTTTTCCATTTTAATTCCATTACTTGTTTTACACATTACTCATGCCTAAGCTCATTTTAACTTGTAAAAATCATTGCTTAATGATATCTATTACCTATATACTTCATTTTTCACATAAAGCATGAGTTTTAGAGTTGATACATGGGTTCTAAAAATTGGTCTTAGTTGGGATCCGAATTTACAAAATTTATTTTTGGTTATATCTTTTGATAAAATCTATCTAAGCTCATGAAAATCCATTCCTTACATATCATATCTTATGAGCCTTTCATTTCTTAAATAAAAACTTCATTTTTGAGTTGGAAAACATGTTTTTAAAATAGGCCTTGGCCAAAATCCGAAAATAGAATTTTTATTTTGAAAATAACTTTTGGAAATCACTTTTGATTCTTGTAAAAAGAAGTCTTGATGATATACATATATTAAGCCTTCATTTTCTTAAGTAAAATTTACATTTTGACACTTGGAAAGTAGTTTTTAAAGGGGTCTTGCCAAAATACGAATTCACAATTTTGTTTGAGTTCATAACTAAGATCTATATTAATATGAACATAAACATAAAACAAATGCATGGTAATAAGCTATAAACATCATGGATCTAAACTTTACTTATCAAAATCTTTCATTATGGTATCTATACCCTAAGCCCTTCATTTTAAATGAAAAATATACATTTTAAAGTTGAAAAACCACTTTTCTAAATAGGGTTCCATTTTCATCCGAATTTTCAAAATTGATTTTTGTTGAAAAAAAATAGATCTTGGGTTTCCTACAACTTTCCTACCATCATCAAGCTATAGCAAGTTGTTCATGAACATAAACAAAGATCTAATGCATCTATGAACTCAAAACTTTAGATCTAGTTTTCTAAACTAGTTTTACATGCATGAATCACTAAGATAGACATGTGAATGCTAGATCTATGCATAAATCATAAGGAATAACAAAAATAACAACTTAAATAACAAGATCTATGGCATAAACAAAAATCAAAGCCATAAAAAGTTAGATCTACAAAATATAATAACTTTAAACAAGAAAATAATTATAATACAAGGTAATAAAAGTGGAGAAGAGAAAGATTTCATTTTTGGCATCATCATCCTAAGCTTTTAAGCTTATGGAAGTTCATTTGATGCATGAAACCTTCATTATACTTTACCTATATCACCTATGGAGCTTTGGGAGAAGATTTGCTTAAAATCTTTAAAAATAGTGGGAAGCCATGGAAGAAGGGGGCAGCTTGTTTTCATGGAGGAACAGAAAGAAGAAGAAGAAAAGAGAGGAAAAAGAGAGAAAAGCTAAAGAATGAAAAAGGAAAATGATAAATGAAGGAGAGAGAGAAATGAGTGTATTAAATGAATGAAAGAGAGAAAAAAATAAAACAAGGCAGCAAATGGAGGGGGGCTGTCACGTGAAAAGAGAGAGAGGAGAGAGAGTGTTGTTGAAATTTGACTTGAATTTGAATTGTGTAATAATGTGTAATGTAACTTCTTAAGAAGGAGTGGAATTAATTAATTTAGTCAAAATGGAGTAAATGAAGGACAATGGCAGCCATAAATAGGGTCAAAAATCTGCCATCAATTGTGGGATTATGTGTAGAAAGATTGAAGTGAAAAGGAAGTGATATGTGTAAGGTGTACTTGAAGGTATGGGTTGTAAAAGTACTTTATTAATAAAATAAATTAAAATAAAATAAAATTGGAAAATTTATTCCAAATAATTGTAGCAGAATTTTCATAATAAAAATTAAATAATTATTTGAATTATTTTAGTATTTTAACAAATACGTTACCGGTACGATCAAAATACGCGAATATGGGCTATAAATAATATTTTTATAACCCGAAAAATTCTAGAAAAATATTTTATGGGAATAAAAATATTTTTAAAATATTTTTCAATTATTAAATTAATTTATTTTATTTTTAGTACCGGTCTTAAACAGAATCTGATCCCGTAAAGACCCGAAACGAACTAAATTTTAGAAAAACAAAATTTTCTATAACATATAAAATATTTATCTAAAAATATAAGCTTTATAAGAATAATAAAATTTTGTAATGAAATAAAAATGAATAGTGCAAAAGACAATCAATTACCGGTAATAATGGAAATACGATAAAAAGGTTATAACTGTAACTTTTATAACCCGAAAAATTATAACTGATATATTTAGAAATATTATGAAATTACGAGTCTAACGGTACTATTGGTATATTTTTGATATCTCGAGCCCGGGACACGCTTTTCGAAGTCTGTGTAACGGGTTCGAAATAGGTTAAAAATTTACCAATCTGATATTTTTAAACAAACCATATTACTATGAGCTATTCTACATATTTAAACTACATCTCGGCCTCTAGGGTTAGGGGCGCTAGATTGCCGACTTACTATTGTATTCCGGTTAGGGTTTCCGGGTGATTTTCCGGTTTAGACCTTTGCCAATTTGGAAACTGATATTTATGTTTATACAACATATTTAATTTAAGAAATTTATTTTAAATTTTATTTTTGTAAGTATTTAATATCTCTTAATGTTTTCGGAATTCTTGAATTGAGTTATATTTTCGAAAGTCAATGTTATTTGCTTTTTAATAATTTGTTTTTGAGCTTTATATTACCCGATTTTATAAATCGGAGTTAAATATGGAAATTTTTGTACGTCGTGGTTTTGAATTTGAAGACCACTGTGTTCTTATTTTATTGTTAAAGATTTTCATTTTCTCAAGATTAAGAAGTTTCCGAATTCGTTCGTGTTTTTGGACTAGTTGAAATTCGGTTTTAATTTGGAGTGATTTTTAGGGTTTATTTTCGAAGTTCATCTTGAAATTATTTATCGAAATTTTCCGGGGGCTTTACAGGGTATTTATAAGAAATGAGGAGTGAATTTTTATGTGATTTAAATAAAGAAGGAAAAAAATAAATTTGAGAGAGAGAGACCCCGGGGGGGCGCGACCTTACCATGAGAGAGTGAGAGGAGAGTTTTTATTTTATATTTTTGTTGATTAAATGTAATAATAAGTAAGGTAGATGTGAAATAAAGTTATGGGAAAGATAAAAAGTAAATATAATAGGGTATAGCGTGTAAGAATATGTGTTAGAAAAAGTAGAGATAAAAGAATAGTATAGAATAGTATAATGTAAAGTAGATATGACTAATAAAATACCAGTAGTAAGAAAATATGCGTATAATTGTGATATCTGTTATTTTTACTTATCGAAAAATTACAAAACTGATATTTTTGAAAACCTTATATTTTTACGAGTCTAACGGTATATTTGGAATATTTTTACTATTCCAAGCCCCGGAATAAGTTTTTTAAGAACTGTATTCGTTCAGGTTCCAAACGATTTGCGGTTTTACTAATATGATCTTTTTAAGCTTCCTTTTGTAATTGCGAACTATTTTACATACTAATCTCTTACTTACTTTCTTAGGGTTGCTAACACGGGATTGTCGGACTTAAACTAGTATGTCTAACTAGGGTTTTGTTGACTTTAGGGTTTCCGGTTGACTTTCTAATTAGGGTTTAAGCTAAACCGATCACAAAACTTTAGGGGTTTACATTGCAAGATTGGCAATATCCCCATAATCATAGATAATGTTGAACCCCGTGATAACATTAGATTCATCATCATTGTTGCTTTCATCATTCTTCTATTCTTTTCCTTTGTTCTTCTTTTATTCTTTCTTGAACTTTCACTAAGACCTTTTAATGTGACCCTTTATCTTGCTATGATGGCACTCAACATTGGCATATTTATTTGACTTTCCTTTGTTCTTATCCCTTAGCCTTAAACCCCGGGTTTAACTCCCTCACTACCCCCTCGAATCTGCAACAAGCAAATCCTATTGTGATGAAGAAGATGCATATGGTATTTGTCTCATTTCTTCATTTAGGACTCCACTTTTGATAAATTTCATACTAACTACATTGTTTGGTACTGAGGTTATGAGAAAAATGTTGAAAGTCTCCCAAGACTCTAATAAGGAGGTTAGTGATGAGGATTTGATAGGCTCTAATGTTGATGCTATTAGATCCTCATCACTAGCACCAAAATAGTAAGTGTCTCATTGTCAAAGTTTATGCCCATTCTTGACAATTGCTTTATTAACTCTTGCAAATCATTTAAATGACCTTCTATTGATTCCTTACTTCATCTAGAATAGCTTTGTTGGTAAACCAATTTGTTGTTGCTAGTTTTAGAATTATACAACTCCTTTAGCTTGTTCTACAATGCCTATTCATGAGTCTCGTTATAAACATTGATTATCACATTGTCTTCAACCACTATCGGATAAACCATGTACTTTCCCATGCTCAAACTCCAATTCCTCATGTGTATTGTCTTCGAGTTTGGTGGTACTAAACACCAATAAATGCATCTTTATTACAAATGGGAGATATTTCATCTTTCTTCTCCATGTGTGGTAATTTATACCATAAAACTAATCTTTTTCTTATCTTCACCTCCATGACTTTTATAAGCCCAAGACTTTAAATGAATGAATAATAATCTAATCTATTTTCTGATGTGGAGGTTCCACTATTTAGTGGCAACCATAGAGCATATGTTAAGTAGTTATATGCACTCAAGTAAAGCTTTGATATCAATTGTTGGGACTTGGTTAATAGGAAATAGCAAATGCGAGGCAAATAAATAATAAATAAATATGAGCAAAACAAGCAATAAAAATAATGACACTAGAAATTTAACATAGTTCACCTTTTGTTTGGACTACATGTACGATGACCATTTTTAAAAATTTCTCTTCCACTAATAAAATTAGTAGGCTTACAAAGAGAGACTTTTCTACAATTTTTAGAGGTGCGACACTAACAATTGAGATATACCCAAAGTTGTGGCAGTCTAGTGTTTCTTAAACACCCCAAAATAATCTCACTATTTTGTTACTCACAAAAAAATTCTCTTGCCCAAGAATTTTTCACACCACATTCTCTTTAATACCTCTTTCAGTAGTCATCAATATAAATTCGCTTTGGATTCCTCTCTTCTTCAAAACATATGAATTGCTTTTGCTTGCTTCTATACCACAACTAGCATGGCTATCTATAGCATAAGGACTTGACCATCAAGCAATAGAAAAGTTGGAGATTAAGTTTGTAAACCCTGAGATTTTCAATACAAATAGAAATAGATCGAAATATAAAAATAGAAATAGTTCGATAATATAGGACTCAACCAAGACCTTAGAACAAAACCATAAGTAGAAATGAACTCGTATATAGTTTCAAACCCTAAAATAAAGATTCCTAGATAATAATAAATACTACTATTAAGATTTCATAGTAGGTATCGAAAACTCAAAATATAAGAATAATTTAGTTAAGATTTTAAATACGATAAAGAGTAAACAATAAAATATGTTTATAGTTAGAAAATGATAATTTATGAATGAATCACTAGGATTATAAATACACGATAAAAATAAAAACAGATCTATAATTCACAATATAGACTCCAAATAAATATTTGGATCACACCATCGTTTTAAATAGGATATTTCTAAGCTATGAGAGCCTAAAATGAAAATTGACCTATCAAGCTTAGAAAACCCTAATCGGGTGAGATAAAACTCTAAAAATAATTTAACGCGTATACTTGAAACCCAAAGTTGAACACAATAATAATCTAGAAAATTTGTAAACTTTATATAAATTTTTGCGGATAAAACTCTTGAATAATTGTTATATTTGTACCCGTTAAACTTAATAAACTATCCTAAAACTGAGAAAAACAATTAAATAATTAATATTATATTAATATATATGTGTTTTATGTTGCAAATTGTGTGATATACATGGCTGGAAATTTATTAGGATTTGTACAGCCGAAATTTGAGAGGAAATGGGTCAAATTGATGTGTAAAGTCAAAGAAAATAAGTAGAAAGCCAATCAAAATACCCCAACTAAGCAAGTCATTAATTGTAGGGAGAATTATTGTAACTTTTCGGTAGAACTAGCATCACTTCTTTGGCCGAACAATGATAGTTGTTGTCTACCTCATTTCCTTTATATATGTGGTCTAATTAACAAAGGAACAAGCCACTTAATTTACATCAAAACAATACCAACAAACCTTCCAAACAATAGCAGAAATTTGTCCTTACAAAGGCCACCAAAACACAAAAACCACACTAAACAAGCTCCATAAACAAACCATTAAACAAGCTTAAGAGGAAGACAAACAAGGTAAGTTAATTCATTTTAAATAGTTTAAAATAATTAAACATGGTCTTAAAACATACTTTTATCATCCTAGGGTCGGAACAAGCTTTGGGAGAAGGATTAATATCACCAAACTCGTCCAAACAAGGCAAGTTGCATGAAAACCCTAGTTCCACCCTTGTATGCATTAAACGAGGATTATACTATACTATGATAGGTTATATGATGATATATGCATATATATAACATGTATAAACACTGAGTAACACCTTAGGAATGCTTAGAAGTAGATTTGATATACATATGTATTGAGAAAAATAAGTACGAATGAAAGAAAAATTGGTGAAGATGATGAATAGTGTCAACACTGCCCCTACGCCGAAAGTGTATATGCTCAACGCCGACGGCGTACGTTGGTAGGCTTGCAGTGTTGATTCGGCTTACATTGGAACAGAAGCTATGTAAAGTTTATTTTTACATAAAATGAATGAACGCCGGCTAATTGGAATGATATGCCAGCAGTATAGAAACCGACGTACAAGGTAAAGCTGGCAGCCTACAAGCTAGCGTATCCTGATACGAAATAACATGTCAAACCTAAGAACGCTGGCATTTAGGTATCAATGCCAGTGGTGTTGGGGCTGGCGTACACACTTAACTCCTTTACATGAAAATTGTTTTATACGAATAGAATATATAAATAAATAAATAATAAACATATTATATATATATATATCAAAACAGATTTTACTAAGTAAATAAATAAATACAAATACTAAGAATAATAATATGTTTAATATTTGAGAACTTTTAAACCCTAAAAGCTATAGGGAAATATTAAGTATTATTAGCAACCATGATTGTTAAATATTTGTTTTATATAGATAAATAGATAAGAATAAAAATTGAAATAAGCTAAATTTATGAATAATGTGACTTCTAAAAATGATAAAATAATTATATGAGGTAGATCTAGAAAAACACGATGACACTAAATAATAGTAAACAAATATGAGTTTTATAATGGGTCATATAGAGAATAACCTAAAAGTAGTAATAATAATTATAAAAATATAAGCTTATTAAATATCAATTTTTCAAATATTAGATAAATATATATAATATCAAACAAGATCAAAACAAGCAAAATGAAAATAAAATATTAAATAATATCATAAGGCCATTAAAAAAAAAACCAATATAGTGATAGCAACAAAACCAGATCCAATATAGGACACTTAGACGCTCATAGGAGGTTAGTTATATAATTTATGTTTTATTGATGAATATTTTATTCATCTCAATAGGTCACTTTGATACTATAGAGGACTTTTCGGCTGATTACTATGATTAGCCGCTATGAGCAAGTAAGTAACTCAGTCATATTATATTGTTTGTGCTTGTAATTGGTTGAATAAGTAATGCAAAGATAATATATGATTGTTATGGTATTATAGTTGAAGTGTATTCTAATTTGATTGGATGATTGTTAATCTATAAAAAGTAATAATATGAATTGTTTGATGATTGTGATGAGTATGTTGTACACTGTATATGTATTGATTGGACACCATAAGCCTGATTAAAACTCATTGGCCCTGTAAGCAAAACAATCATGCATACACAAATTGCATTATTTGCATGTACAAAAAAAAGGGTGACAACCTGCTACGTATTAATATTTCAGTTCTCTATTAATGCATGGTTTTTTTAAAGTGTTAGTTCTTCCAAGGTTTTCTTTGTTCCGTCAGTTCTACGGGAACTAAATAGTAATGAAGAATGCCGCCCATAGTATCGCTATGAAATGATTAATACTTAGAGAGTTTCTAAGGATTGATACGTGAAATGGTCAGTTAAAATATCATTATGCTAAAAGTGATAACCCTAAGACGAGAAATCGTTGATTTTCCTGTAAACTTAGTCTCTCTTGGGCAGGTGGGTCATAAAGTAATTGTTCTTCAACCCTAAAAAGAGGGCATAAATCTTTTTCCTGTTTGGATTCTAGATTATCCAAGCTTGTATCTTGAGCATATGTTTGAGTGATTGCATTACATATGATTTGTTAATAAATTTGTTTGGTGTGTAATATGTCTAGTTATTCATTGAGCCCGTGGTTTCGCTCATACTCCAGCAGTCCTTTTAGGTTTAGGCTTCGACTTTAGTTAGTTACTTCTAGGAATATGGCTCGTAAGGGTTTAAAAGATGGAATCCTGTGGTTCTATTTGGGATAAGTGGTTTATATTTTTTCCTCTAGAATAGATTAGCCAGTATTACCTTATCAGTTATGTATTTAGAGAATTATGAAAAGACTACATGGTTTGTAATAATCTATGATTGAGATGACAGTTATTTACTAATTTATATCTTGCATGTATTTATCCTTACTTAACTAAAAGATTCTGTTGTTTGAAATACATCACTTCTGAAGATAAACTAGTAATAATATTCAAGTAAGGCTTGTTCATTACTACTAGAGTACCCTCGGGGCATGCCAAAGTCTTTCTAATGCCATATAGGAAATATAAAATTTAGGGATCAAGTTCTAAACTAGGGGTAGGCAAAAAAACTGCCCGAACCAAACCAAACGAAACCAATCCAAATTAAATTTACGGTTTTTTTTAAACAGTTTGGATTGAGTCCCTCTAAACAGATTATGGTTCTTTTTGGAAGGAAATTCGAACTAAACCATTAATCCAAACCGAAATGTTTGAATTACATTAAAAAAAATTCTAAACCTAACCAAAAGGAAAATCTCCCTCTCTATATCCCTAGTCTAGTCGTTGCTCTTAGTCTCTCACTCTCTCCGTCTCCCAAACTCAACCTCTCACATCATACACATACTCTCTCTCTATGTGCTTGGTTTCATGGTAGCTCAATCTTAGCAGATGGTAAATGATTTTTGATATGTACTTTTTTTTTGTTGTTGAAATCAAATAAGGTTTTGATATAGGTGGGTTTGTGTCTTTTTGTGTTTCCATTTAAAGAAGTCGATCTAGTTTTTTTTAAATCATTTACTAGTTTACTTGGGTTTTGCTTAATGTATTAATTTCTTTTAATTGCTTATCATGGATTCTTCAATTTGGATTCAAATCTCAAAATAATTGTTAGGTGAGTTTATAAATGTCAACACATGACCTATATATTATATAGATGGGTACTTTTTTTTTTTTTTTTGTCACAAGTGATTTTTCTATGTGGTTGAAGGTAGAGAAAAGAAGAAGAAATGAGATTTTTGAAATACTGAGGGTTAGGGTAGTGAATTTGTCCTCCACTCATGCCATAAGATTAAGTTGGAGCGTGTTTTAGAATGAGACTTCCATTGTAACACAATGGTACTGTTTATGTACAAGCAATTTGTTGAAGAATCCCATTTTTAAGGACATCTTTACATGTTTCTTGGACTGTTCTATATTGTTTTGTGTATCATGTAAACTAACCATTGTGTAATTGTAAACCCCCAAAAATTTTCATAATTCATAGAAAATAATTCTAAAAGTTTAGAATTTAAATCCCAAAAATCGACTCAAGTTAAAACCAAATTCTAAATCAAGACAAGCGCCAGAAACGAAACCTAAAAATCAAACCAAGTTAAAACTTAATTCCAAATAAAAAAAAACGAGTTTTCTCAATCTTGAGAAAACGAGAACCCTTGAAACAAAATATAAAGTCAACTACCGATTTAATCAACGTCGTACATCAATTAAATCACCTAACCGTTTCTAACACGCAAATCAAGACAATATATCCAAATAACGATCAACAGCAAAATCTTAAAACCTTCGAAAATTTCAGAAATCACAAATTTCAAATTCTCACCAAAAGTCAAACTGAGTCAACTCATAACCCTAGACTCGGTTAAACGATTCCGAGAACTAAAAACTATTAAATAATCACAAATAAAATAAAACATAAATTTCTAAACGATCAAAACTCAAAAAAAATTATACGATCTTACGAATATCTCGACAAAATCGGAAATCAAAACGGAACCCTAAAAGTCAACAAGCCTATAACGAACCCTAGTGTTTAAGATCCGGCAATCCCGCTTTTCAAACCCTAGAAAACGAAATTAAGTTAATGCCTAGAATAGTTCGTAATAATATAGGGTAACATAAAAATATCAGATTCGCGAATTTCGAGTGACCTTCGGACCCAAACGGGATCGGTTCTCGAAAAGCGTGTCCCGGAGCTCGGAATATTAAAAATATTCCGTTTATACCAATAGACTCGTAAAAATACAAGGATTCCAAAAATATCAGTTTTAGAATTTTTCGGTAGCTAAAAATTACAGATATCGCATTATTACGCGTATTTTTATTACTACCGGTACTTTAATTGTCTAGTCTACTATTCATAGTACTTTTCTACTATTCATTACTATTCACCTATCTCTACTTTTTCTTACACCTATTTCTTACACCTACATATCTATTTTCTTACTTTTTTCATTTCCAATACCTTTAATCACATCAACTTTACACATTACTTCTTTATTACACAAACAAATAAAATAAAAACAATTTCCCCTCTCTAAAGCAAAACCGGCGCCTCCTCCCATTCATCAATTTTTTTCTTTTTCAATTTATTTTATTACATCCAAAAATCACTCCAAAAATTCTATAAATACCCCTTCCTCTTCCATTCTTTCACACAATTCTTTCACTACCAAAACTCTCTCAAAATCTCTCCACAAATTCTCTCTTCAAGAATTCTCTCTACCAAAACTCTCTCAAACCAATTCCTCACAAAAATCATCCTCATACATAAACTATCTACCACATATCACTACTCACATAATACCCATTTCATACCATCTTCATACCTCTTACATACCTTAGGTAATATTTCTTCCATCTATTATTCATCCATGTCATGTAACTTAACATGACTATGGTGTTGTTTTAGAAACTCATATAGTATAAAAGCAACAATATGTTCATGTTTTGTTCTTGTACATAAGCTTCTTATATTATTATTATTATTGTTATTATTATATAATTTTATGTATACTATGTATATATATCTATTTAGAGCATATAAGCTCATTTGGTTATCTATTTACATTTAAGTCATGCAATTTATTTATTTCATGTTGCTTTTAAGACTAGTCTTTCTAGTCTTAGACTTGTCAATATCAAGTCAAAACAATCTTTTATTTATTTTCTTTAATCTTTCGGGACTAGTCCATTCTTAGTCCCGAGACGCCTTGATAAAACTAAGGCTCCAATACTTGATCGGGATTCCTTGATAAAGCTAAGGTTCCCAATGCTTGATATTTTATTTTCTTGCTTATTAATTATTTTTAGTATTTTCTTATGTTCTTATTATTTTATATGCTCATGATACTTGCATTTGCATAATGTTAATGTCTCAACTAGTCTAAAAATAGAATCTTGTTTTACTAAATGAGCTCAAAGCTAAGTTTTCAATATATGATTTACCACAAAAACATGAAGTTATTATCAACAACCTAGAAATAGAATAATACAAGTTTTCTCAAATTTTCTTAAATAACAAAAATAGTTTTATCAAGAAAAAGTAAGAAATAAATGTTTTCCTTGTATTTTATGGTAATCTAAGTTTTTAGAAAAATAAATCGTTCATATTGAAAGTTTGAGACTTAAATTCTTTTCTAAAACTAAGGAACAAACTAATTTTCAAAGTTAATATAAAAATCAACTCATAAGGAACCCACTTAGGAAAAGTAATGATTTTTAAATTCTAAAAGAAAGAACTTGTTTTCAAAAGAATATAAATAAAGTAAGGTTAGCAATAATGGATTTTATCAGTAAAGAAGATTCTTTTCAAAGAGATGAAAGAACAAGTTTTAAAAAGCAAAAGCTTATATTTTAGAAATAAATATAAGAAGACAAGATTCATTTTCTAAAAACCATCCTAAATACAAAAATTTATAAAAAGGTTTTTATCAACTTAATATGCTTTTGATGAATTTAAACTTTAATCACTAGAAGGAAAATTTAATACAAGACTAAAGGATTAAGGAAAAATTCAACTTGTTTTGGAAGAAGAAATGAAGAAAATAAAATAAGAATATACTCATTTATAACAACCTAGGAAAAATATGAAGTTTCTTTAGATACTTGAAAGGAAATTTTCAAAACTAAGGTTTAAATGAATTGTTTTATGAAATAAATTGTTGAGACACTACCATTGGGATTTTGCATATAAATGAGCATACCATATATTCAAAAGTGTTATCAAATATATATTTATATTATTACAAAAGGATTTTCTTTAAATAGAGTTGAGTTAGAAAATGGATTTTGCAAAAGTTTAGAAATTCGTTTTAAATCTGTACCTGACGTTTTCGAAACCCAAATGACCTTTTATGACCAAGATAAGTTTAGAAATGGATAGGCCTTTTCGATAGGTAGAAAACGGTATATCATATGCGAAATTCCGAGTTAAAATGAGCAAGTTATGGCCATTTTAAAGTTGGAATTTCTTCTTATACGATTTTACCACGATTTTAAGTAAAGTTTAGAATCTCTAAGAATAGAAATTCATGGAAGACTTATCCCGGGTATTTCTTTTGTCTAGGAGACGAAGGATACGAGGATACCCTACCCGAGGATTACTACTACTACTAAGAAGATAGCGAAATGGACGAGTGAGTTATTCCTTCTAAATTTCGTTACCTTACTTGTGCTTGTAATGTAGTAGCATTAGTGTACTAAGAAAAGATAAAAACGAATATATTTGGGGAATTCGGGATTATGATTCTGTGTTTATGCGTGAATAGAGAATTAAGAATATCACAACTTCGATCTGCTTGTTTAAATAATTTTGTTTACATACTTATGTGATTGTTTATTGTTGCTAAATTGATTGATCGCCCTTAATAAACCTTAATAAGGTTTGACCTAAGAACAATAAAACGTTCACGCATAGCATCCATCGAGTCACATCTATTTCTGAAGGCTGCTACTCCTACACGTAGAGTTGGATTGGCTGTGATCGTGTGGTGCCACGGGCCATGTTCCTTCCTGGAGAATCTAAATCGCTCGAGGAAAGCGACTCTAGGTTCGGAGCCGAGCCAACCGAATGCTGTGGGTGAGGACCTGGGGACTAGCAGTAGAAGGTCGAGGACCTTCAACCTCGATTTCCTAACCTTTGATACGGAGGGGTAAATCCGTTCTATATATGGTTTCCGGATGACTATATATTCGCGTAATCATGTGATTGTTGCATTGTATATATAGCATATGTGTGATTAAATAAATAAACTTATTTGAAAATATGGTGTGAATGAAAAGGAATATCTCACTAAGCTAGTTGTAGCTTATACCCCTATAGATTTGTTGAAATAGGTGTATTCGTGGATTAAATTTGAGGATCATGACATTATGGAAGTCATGGACGGAAGATTAAGGATATGGAATCATACGATGAAGAAATTTTATAAGGTTCTTTATATGTGATAACCTATATGATTAGAGACGTATATTTATTTGAAGATAATAGAAGAACATGCCCTAAGAATTGAAATGTGATATGCTTATGTTTTATATTAAGTATTCTCTTTGCCTTGCTACTTATTTATTATCAATGTAAATTGCGCTACTCCGATGCGTCCCCTTGGTTGTGATGTACGCCTGTACATAATATGGAAGCCTTTGCATGACTAAGGTAGTCATTCCTAGGCTTTAGTATTGTGTACGGCGGACTGCCACGTTTAGGGTACCCCTCGGGGCGTGACAGTAATTGCATTAGCTCCATTAAGAAATAGTAGATTAACATATCTTTAATAATTTTGAGATGACGGATTGTAAATTTTAAGCTAAGGAATATGTTAATGAACAAGTTTTGGCATTTATCAGTATAGTGGCTAGTTTTGTAGACATTATAGGAAGCACATCAAGAATCATGCTATTGTCCAAGAAACTGCTTGATATTGTGGTGGTTCTTTGGTTACATTAATGGGCATAGGCTATGTGCTTGTTAACTTTGTTGGTAAAGGAAATTTCTGTAAACCCCTAAATTTTCGGAATCGGTTTAGCACAAAACCCTAACCGGAAGTCAAACGAAACCCTAAAGGTCAACAAAACCCTAGTTTACCGTATCAATCTAAATCCGGCATTGCCGTTTTCTTTGGCCCGGAAAAACGAAGTTGGGATAATTAGCTAGAATAGTCGTAATAACCATAGGTTTTATAAAAGTTTCGTTTCGCGAAATTCGGTGTCCTTCGAACCCGATCGGACACAGTTCTCGAAAAACGTGTCCGGAAGCCCGGAATAGTAAAAATATTCCGAATACACCGTTAGACTCGTAAAAATATAAGTTTTCCAAAAATATCAGTTTCATAATTTTTCGGTAAGTAAAAATAACAGATATAGCTATTATACGCGTATTTTCTTACTACCGGTACTTTAATTGTCATATCTACTTTACATTACACTATTCATTACTATTCTACACTATTCTTTTATCTCTACTTTTTCTTACACCTACTCTTACACTCTACATAACCTATTATCTTAACTTTTTACCTTTCCCATAACTTTATATCACATCTACCTTACATATTACATCTTTTATTTCAAAAAGTCAAAAATAAATCTCCTCCCCTCTAACAATGGCCGGCGCCCCCTCTCTCTTGCCCTCAATTTGTTTTAATTTTGCATTTATTTAATCACACAAAAATCACTCCTCATCCTATAAATACCCCCCTTCTCTTTCACTTCTTTCACACCACTTCTACACTAAAATTACTCTCTCAAAATCTCTCTAGAATTTCTCTCCAAGAAGCTCTTCAAGAAGTTCTCTTTAAGCTCATCTTCTTTAGGTAAAAGTTCTTCAAGAAGTCTCCATGTTCATCTACTTAGTATGAGCTTAGTGTATGTTTTCTAAAACCATGAAGGTTAAGAAAGCAACAATAGGTTCATACTTTGTTTTTGTTCATAACCACAATTCCTTTATGTTCATGTTTCCTTTATATATATTATTTTCTTATGTTCATTATGTCTCTTTTATGTTCATAACTATCTACTATATCTAGATAACTATATACATATTCTTTAGAGCATATAAGCTCACTTGCAATTTATTTAGTTCATGCAAAGCAATTTATTTACTTTCCATTGCAATTTATTTATTCATTCCTTGTTGAAATTAAGACTAGTCTCTAGTCTTAGACTTGTCCTCATCAAGTCAAAACAAGCTTTTCTTCTTTCATTTTATTTCATTATGGGACTAGTTTATTTCTTAGTCCCGGGAGCCTTGAAAAAGCTAAGACTCCAATACTTGATTTTATTATTTATGCTTTATGTTATTTTGTTTATTATTATTCTCATAATCATGTTCATTTAGATTGTTGTCCAAAAGTTTTATTTTCTAAAGATAATGAAATAAAAGAAGACTTTTTGTCACTTAGGAATAAGTTTATGTGAAACATAAAAATATAAGATAACAAAAATAAACTCATTCATTTTCAAGTTACAAAAAGAATTCACTATGAATTTAGAAACTATTTTTACTTAAAAGCTAGTTAAATCTTTGTTACTCTACTTTGCTTTTCAAAAGAAAATATTTTGTTGACAAAAATGGTTCTTTTCATAAAGAAAGAAAATAAGATGGATGACTAAGGAAATTTTTAAGTAAAGACCTTGCAAATAGGCAAAGAAAATTTATGGTTTGAAAAGAATAAAATTTTCACTTTTCAAGTTACAAGAAAAAGTTAATAAGATTATAGAAATTAGTTTTTCTACAAAAAGTCCTTAATTGTTCCACTTTGTTTTTATAAGGAAACCAAATTTTCATGCATGGGTAATTGTTTTTGGAAATGGAGACATGAGAAAAAGAATGAGAAATATCAAGTAAAGATTTTTGCCAAAACAAGTAAACAAAGGAATTTACACAAGAAAATGAAGAAAAGAATATTTTCTAGAAAACTTCAAAAATATTATTAGTGTAACTTAGAAAGTAGAAAATTTTATTTTCAAAAGTCACTTAGAAAAAGATAAATAAACCAACATAAAACGTTTTTAGAAAATAAAGAAAACAAGGTATTCATTTCAAAGAAATTCACAAAAACAATTTCCGAAAAGCTTCAACCGACATTGTTTTACTTAAGAAAAATAATTGGACAACAAAACACTTGAGCATGCTTAAATATGAGTTATATAGTTATAAAAAGAGAATTTTTCAACTATATAGATAACTAAGTATTTATCAAAAAATTTTGATTTCTTGAACCAAAGTTGTTTTTACTTGGAAATCCGTGGTGAATTTTGTCGCCACTTTTTCGAGCCTATATGGCTTTGTTTGTGGGAAATAATTTTAGAAATGGGTAGATCTTTTCGAGTAGATAGAAATCGGTATATTATATGCGCGATTCCGAGTTAAAATGACCAAGTTATGGCCATTTTAAGTTGGAACATTCTTTATACGAACTTTGACGTTCTTTGACATTGTTTTGTCAAAATTCAAGAAAATCTTCAAGAAAAACTCATTATGGGTATTTTCTTTGGTTAGGTGATCCCGAGGAAGGATTTCTTCACCCCGAGGACTATTACGATTTAGTGGAGTGTGTGAACGACTCATCCGCTTAAGAGAAATAGACGGCAATGGCATCGTGAGTTATTTCCCCGTTATTTTTCATACTCTTGCTTGTGCTTGTAAAATTAGTTGCACTAGAATCTAAGCAAACTCAAAAAAGTGTATGATAATATGTTGAAGGAATACTAAGTATATCGAAACTCAATTTGTTTGTAATAAAGTTGTATGTACATTAATATCTTGAATTGTTTGAAATTGGTTGATCACTTGAAAGAAGTTAAATGTAACTACTAGACTTTAATTAAAGAAATTATTCATGCACTTCATATGTTGAGTCACATTGCATTCGCTACTATACAATTGGTGGGACAAGTGTATAATAGTGGTGGTAGACATAACCGGTATATCATGTAAGTGGCGAGTAGGAGCCGGTAAGAACTACTTAAATTGATGGCTAGTAGGAGCCTGTAATAACTACAAGTTTTTCGTGGCTAGTAGGAGCCTGTAATAACTACAAAATCTTTTTGGTGGCTAGTAGGAGCCTGTAATAACTACAAAATTTTTGATGGCGTATAGGAGCCGGTAAGACCTATAAAAGTGTTTTTAAAAGTGGTGGCTGTAATTGGCCTGAATACCCAACCCCGAATGAAGGGCGTAAATTCATTCAACATATGATTCCCGGAAAGTCATATGTCTTGTATGCTCACGTGGTTGTTGCATTTCATACGTTTGAATAATAAACTTGATTGATAATCTACTTCGAGTATGAATTTTGGGAATTACTCACTAAGCTTATTAGCTTATACCCCGATAGCTATCTTTTGCAGTTCCCGTATTTGGTAAGGCCACGTGGACCTGTGGGCAGGTAATCCCTTTTGTATATTAGAATTTTGAATAAAGAGTAGCTTAGCATTAGCATGTTAATATGTATATAATAGATTAGTAATTGTCCCTAAGTTAAAATTTATGCCATGGACAAATAATTGTTGTGATTCTTCTTTTCTTAATATGTTTTTATATCTCCTTAAGCTACATAATTCCATATATGGTCCTCTAAAATTGTGAAAGTAAGCCTTACACTTAATATAAAAGCTTTTGGAATGACTAAGGTTGTCATACTTAAGCTTTAATATTGAGTGTGGCGGACTGCCACGTTTAGGGTACCCATGGGGCGTGACAATTTCTCTCAACATTTTCATGAGGCACTTAATAACAAAAGTAAGAGTTTAGCTAATTATTTGATGCCCTTAAATGAAAAGCAGGTTGTTCTCCTACCTAGGAACATTTGGTTGATGCCATGGCTCACTAACAGGATGATTAAAATTAACATTGTTGTACTTTGAGAAATTAGGAAATGAAAGCTTCTACTTTCCTATGAAAAAAAAAAATGAATATTCTCTCTCTGAGATGTATGTCTATGTGTATGTTTTAGTTTGTTAGTGTTAGGCTTATATTGCATTGTTCTTCCTTAATCTTTGTGTAACCCATAACTAGTCACTACGCTAACTGTGTCAATTTTTTTTCTCACTCCATCATGGTTTTGCTTACTCAAAGCCGGAAGATGCATGTTTTAACTGATAAAAAGTAGTCCTAAATTTTATTTTTTGGTTTTCCATGGAGAATTTGATGTCTCACTATAATCCACTACCATTACCGAAATTTTTAGTAAATCATTACATAACCTTATGACTTCCTTTTCACTTGTTGCATCTAAGAGGCTTTTAGTCCATATCAAACATCCTATACTAGGTTTGAAAAAAATTAGCTTGGCAGGAACAATTATCCAAGCACCAACTTTGACATTCCTGATTATACATTATTTATGCTATATAATTTGCAATTTTAAGAGCTTCATATTGTCATTTTCAAGAATGTATTGTTTGAAGATGGTTGTTTGTGCTACTTTGGACAATTTAAAAATGTTTGCTTAATGCATCCTAAGTCTAGTTTCCCTTATTCCATCCTATTTTTGACATCATGTGTCTTGAAATTATGGTTTTTTATCTAGTGTACACAGTTAAATTTGGTTCCAATTGTTTTCATGGAAAGCATGAACTTGTTGCAAATCTGTTCTCTCATGCTTTGGTATTTTCTTTTTAAATTTTAATGCAAAACCTCTAGTGTAAAACCTATTGTGTGGATGCGGAAAAGAGGGAATAAATTTGTTGAATAGTCTTAACTTTCACAATTGTTGTATTTACACATATTCACTCAATTAAGTTGACAAAGCAAATATTTACTAAGCAATACTTTTTATTTTTCTTTGCAGGTTGATGTTGCATAACCTAATTATGTTATCTTACCATTGCAATAGAGTGCAGATTTTTGCCCAAGACTACAAGTGTAGCCAATGCCATTGTTTGACGAGAGGAGAGTAGGCTTAGATTGTTCCTTTCTTTTGTCCTTGTTTCGATCATTTTTTGTTATTGCTTTTATAATAGAGCAGTAGTCTTTTGAAGTTTTGTGTTTGGATATTGCAGGATTTTGTATGTTTGTTATTTCATCTAGTATGATGATCTACTTGTGATTATTAAGTGTAACGATAAACTATAATGAAGGGATCGAATAAGCTAGTGAGCACTCTTGAAACCAGCTTTATTGAAGAGAAACATTGTGTGCATATATGATATTATATGCAAATATTATTTTTGTTTGTGAAGTACGATTTAAATCCATCAATAGACATGAATTCTTTTGGGAAAATTTATAGCGAATAAGAAAATGAATTTATTATTGTATAAATTTTTAATCCGCAATCTAAACTGAACAAAACTATTATTTAATGTTTGAAAATTGTTAATCGAACCAAACCGTTATTTAATGGTTTGATTTGAGAAGGAGAAAAAAAAACCAAATCGTAAATTATGACCAAACCATTCCAAACCCTCCCATAGTTCTAAGATTTAAGAGGAAAAGAAAAAACAAGATTTCTTTTAATAAAATATGTTATGGGCCCTCATGTTGGAGTGATTCACCAACATGTTGCACCTATGCTGTAGGGGTTCGGAAAAGGAGAAGTAGTTGGGGGACCTATTTGGGTCAAGTCAATGACTTGCGATATCTACCACTTTTTCAATCTACACATTTTTATATATAACCTATCACATCTACAACTTTTAAAACAAATCTATAACTTTATGCAAGATTCAATGATGTATTTTGCATCTTCCCTATAAGTCTTCCGTATAAGACTTGACCAAGTTTTTTCCAGTAGTTGAGAGAGGTATTTTTACTTTACCGTTATCAACAAAAGCATCCATCATTTAAATAATTGAAAATCCTTATATCATGGCAAAAACAAAAAATAAATAAATACACAACCCTTATATGGGATGGTGGGTTGGTCTCTCAATAAGACTATAGAAATTTTCCTCATTAGATATTAATCTTATCTTTCATTTTATATTTATATTATACTATAATATTCTTCATATTTTGAAAAGACATCAAAATCAGCTATATCTTCTTATATTATAAATAATTATAGCTGTCATTAAATAAAGAATAAATTATTATTTATTATTAAAAGGAATTTTCAATATAGACTTTTAATGAATCTTTATATTCTTTTACTAGAATAATTAAAGCTTAACATTTTATTTATATATTGAAGGAAGTAATGCTACAATGTATCAATCACAATGCAAGAAATGAATTGGAGCCCCACTCCATCCAGCGATTCCACCTTATTCTCAAACCTGGTGGCTCGGTTGATTGGCACTCCTGTAGGCTCATCTTACATGCAAATTCTGGAAGTCCCAGGTCCTGCATCCGTAAAAACAATTATTATTTTTTTTTCAATCCCTTGAGCAATTCCGTCATTTTCTATTAAACAAAAGCTGGTGGATAATTCTTGACCTTCTCAAACTCAAACATGACGTGAAGCCAATAGAAGAAGGTACATTATGGTCATGGCTTCTAGCACGACCCATAATGGATTACTGCACTTATTGGCTACCGAAGGAATACCATTCGAGAATTCTCCAGAACTGGGTACTCCAATTTGGCTTGAAGGTTGAGGTGCTTCTTGTGCAGGTGTGGAGTCGCTTTTCTTGCACGACATTCCGGAGAGACAGTTGCCTGTTACACTGTCAAACAACAGCTGGGTTAGAGATAGAATTTGGATAGTTTGTAGATGAAAAACATATAAGGACTCGCGTACCATATCGACGAGGTTAAACTTTTAAACCAGGCAAAGGTAGTGTTAAGCTTAAAAGACACGTAGAGAATTATTTTAAGCAAGCGGACAAGGGGTTCTTGAGAAGAAGAAAAAGAACTCACTTTAGTTTCAACTCTTTATTACTTGTTAGCGAAGCTGGTACGGTTCCAGTAAACCTATTATCTGCAAGATTTCTGAAACAGATATTTCCTGTTACCCAGCGGAGTAAATGAATATAATAGAATGGACTAGGATGCTATCCACTTTAAGTAACTCACACTAGCCGTAGATCAGGCAAAGTGCCGAGAAAATCGGGAATCGGTCCTTCTAGTTGTTGTTATGCATATCTCTGCAAAGGGAAAGGGTAGAAAAATAAAATTTATGATTTAGCAATGAATGTCCCCATATATAACAAGCTTAATTACAATGGAAATGAAAAGTATTATATTAGTGCTGGTGCTTTCTCACATGGTCTGAAGTGCATTCAGAACACTGAAATCTGGAAGTCTCCAGACAAACCAAGTCGTTAAGAAGCCTGAAAAAAGTGAAACATTTCAACTTCCAAATTTACATGTGTAGATGGTAGCTGTATCATGTTTCTAATAATCATCGAGCACAAGAACAGGTTTTACTAAAGCACATACAATCCTATTACACGAGGATTGGTATCCGTGTTGCAGGTGATCCAGTCCCAAGAATATGGTGAAGGCAGGCAAGGATCGCCTTTCCATCTTTGAAGCAATGTGAATTTACTCTGTACTCCCAACAGTCCTTCCACTGGGAGCAAAAACAGCAGTCATCAGAAATGAGAAAATAAAAAAAAAAAAAGTAAAAGATATAGTTTTTGCGGAAAAAGATATTGAAATTAGCACCGTATTGCTCAGAACGTACCGTCTTTGCTGTTAGTCCCATTAGTCAGCGGATCACTTACGGTGTAGATCTCGAACGCATTGATAAGAGGAGGAAGTGTGGAGTCTGGTGTTGGCTTGAGAGTGAAGTTAGTGTTGGACGATGCTGTCATGTTGCCAAGGTAAACTTCCAAAGTAGCTCCATAAGGAGGAACAATGATAGTCGAACTTGGAATGCTGTCTACATACATTCGAAATGATCGTTTTTGTGCTGAGCTAAGTTTCACTACTTCAGAGAAATACATGGTCATGTAAATGGGAAGTTCTGTTGATGTGAGTCCAATGTTTCCATTAATTAAAGCTATTTCGTTAAATAGACCTCCCGTTGTTGTCACTGCTGTTTCCATGAGTAATTCTGGAGGAACATCTTCAACGTTGACTCCAACAGAAGCTGCATCAGTTGTCACTGCTGTCAACCCCAAATTGAACCATGATCCAAGGACTGGAATCCAGATTCGGTCGTATGTATCAACTGGATACCTAGCATGTTATGAAATGTATTTATCAAGGACAAAGTCTCACGAGGAGGAAAAGCACTCCACAGGATTGAATTTGACAAATTTATTTGTCCTACCTAATTGGGGTGCTATTTGCAGCAGCAGCAGCTCATGGCCAAAAATAAAGCACGATTTGAATCATGGCTGTACATGGAAGTTTCCAAGCTCCTCACTTCAAGACTGTTTATGAAGGGCAGCTGGTCTGGAAAAGATTGAGCAAGGCAGATACTTGTAGAATTCTGCTTTACAGTATAAATGGCCTCTTGGGAAACAACATCAGTATTTGTAGCATTAAAGTTGCCCAATGATTCCCATCAAACTGTAGATCAAAGGCAGGTGGAGAGAGGTTTTCATCATAGTTGCCATAGTAGAAGCTCGCTCGGACGAGGATTCTTTCGCCTTGGTCCACATTAATGGAGTAGCAGTTTCTTCTTTCCAGTAGGGAATACTCTCAAAGTGCCTAAAACCTCTGATGGTGGTATAGACGCCTCATGAGGTTCTCCCGTTTCGATCAAAGTATCATCCCCTATCCATTGAATTGAATTTTCTGTCAACGTAGCTGTTGCTCCACAGTTGATGCTGATGAAAACTGCAAAGACAAGAAATCAAGACATGTAAAATCGCTAGAGCCGGCTGACGGGTTGCAAAATGCAAAGTGACTAGTGACTCTAAGCAATGTGACACAACTTATTTGGAGCCATTTCATCTAGAATCAGTGAGCTTATTGCACTTACCTCCCGCTGATACAGACGGGATCGATATGAAAAATCCACAGAGGGCAAGGGCATAGATCAATGATAGAACCATATCAACCGTCATTTTGCAGTTGGCACTTTAATTAACTAGTAAAGGAACTGACACACTACAAAAGGGCAATGGTCACAGGTTCGATGGTGATCCTTTATATAATGTGTGATTTAGGAATTTAAAGTAGTTTGTATTATTGTATTTTAAGATATAATGGACAGTTCATCAAAGGACAAATTTGTGTTGAATATAAAAGTACAAACAAGACAGAGTCAAAAGTCCTCAGGTATATTTGAGTTGAGTTACCTTAATGATTGGAGAATGAAAAGAAAATGCGCTTCAATTAAAAAAGTCCAAGGTTCAACACTATATAGTATTAGTTTCTTCTAAACCTCGGACGGCGCAAAACATTCTTAATATATGTCAGATGACATGACAATGATCATTTTGTTGCTCATTAGTTTTATTGACGATCGTGCTAGGAGGTGGAGTGGCGATCATTTCGCATCTCATCTCCAGTTTGACTTCTTGCCAATTTCTATCCAGCTGATCCTTACAAACAATGAGGTTAGTTTTGTTATTCTATGAAAAAAAAAAAAAAATGGCAGAAGGACGAGAAATAGTTTATGAAGTTTTATTCTTTAGTCAAAGACATTATAACTTAGTAATTTTTTAATATCTAAAAGGTTTAATTTTACCGGCTTTTGAAAATATACAAATACCTTCCTAGAACCTCAAAATTGTCACTAAAAGGATCATAAACAATGATTGGTAACAACAATTTACTATATATATATAATATATATATGTACTTTTAAAAGTTTTTATAAGATAAAGTGATATATTAAAAATTTATGAGGTGCGTTCACATGTTCCTTCAATACCATAACTTACCAAGTGAAAATTTTTGGGCAATATTGAAGGAGCGAAACATAGTAAGGTTCCATAATTGAATTGAATAAAATCAGAATCGCCTATTTCGGGTTTTGCAAATAAAAAACCGGAACCAAAATCTCATCTTTCACGATTCTAGCTCAGTTCTATGTAATCGACGATTCTTAATTCCGATTGTGGAAGTGCAAAACGACCATTTTTTTCAAATAAAATAAAAAATAAATGAATTTTAGTTTTTAATAAAATAAATTTTAAATTCAAAATAATTAATTACTGGGTCTAAATATGTTAAATCATTTAACCAAAAATTTATAAATTTGTTTAGAATGTATATTTATTTATATACAAACATAATAAATATCAATTGTAATTAGTAGTATGAGATTGGAAAATAGTTTGGAGGATCAAAAGAAAATTACAATATAAAAAATAATCTCATACTATTAAAGAAATGAATTTTGTTTTTAGGAAAAGTTTATATATGCTAAATTATATATTATTTTAAGTAATGTTTATTTATGTAGTTAATAATAACATATTAAATATTGTAAATAAGTAATAAATTTTACTATTAATGTAAACATTAAGAATTATATATTTAATATAATTTTTCAAATTTTTTCTTTAATTTTTAATGGAACTAATTCGAATCGTCAATTCTATCCGGTTCTAGGCTGAAAAACCATCTAGGAACCGAAAAACCAATGATTTCTTAGTTAGTTTTGGAACCAGCTAACCAGTCCAGTTTTGATTCTAGCATCCCTGTGGCATTTTTGGTTCAGTTTCCGA
The DNA here is from genome assembly GCA_024138025.1 of Combretum micranthum. Taxonomy (NCBI): domain Eukaryota; kingdom Viridiplantae; phylum Streptophyta; class Magnoliopsida; order Myrtales; family Combretaceae; genus Combretum; species Combretum micranthum. The sequence goes on along the minus strand of JAMXBD010004252.1, from coordinate 13,675 downwards.
TTTGGAACCAAACCGTGCCTATGTCTAGAAGGAGCTCTCAAAGCTTAGGAAGTTGGGAGGGTAATTATGAAAGTAGTTTTAATAGAGCGATAAGAGGTGGTGAAAATTATTTTTACAATTTTATATAATTATAGGTAAATTACACTAAAATGTCATAATGTTTACGGTAAGTTGATTTGAGTTTTCAACGTTTTAAGTGGTTAAAAAAAGAATACAACGTTTAGAAAGTAAGTTTATTTTAGGTCACAATATTTTGGATGGTTAAAAAAAGTTAACAATATTTAAAGAAGTGAGTCAATTGAAGTCACTTTAACATGTACCATAGCTTGTCAAATCTTCTAAGTTACGAGTTTAAATATTTATTCTGTTGACACGGATCAATGGTGACCTCAATTGATTCACTTCTCTAAATGTTGTGACATTTTTTAAGCCATTCAAAATGTTGTGATATCAAATGAAATTACATTCAAATGTTGTGATCTTTTGATGTAATTTATCTAATAATTATACATGTAGCAAAATGAAAAGACCCTGTGATAAATAAAGGAAGTGCTGGGCCATGAATGAATCAGACGAATCTCTATATATGACGGTCGTCTTGACGGCTTATTATTTTAGCTTCTCGGAAGCTGAAAAACAAGATGTAAAAAATTACGAAATTAAAATATTTGTACACCCCATTAAACAGATATCAACTTTTAGTTGATTCAACGTGTAGTTCCGATAAATTTGAGTTGTTTCAAGAATACCATATGAATTTTTTTACTTAAATTGTTCCTATGAATATCTATGTGATTTTATGAAATTTTAAGTAAAGTTAAGAATTTAAGAAATGTTAACAGGAAATAGAGTGATGTTAAATATTTCCGAAGTTTGTACATTTGTTCAGTTGATTATAACAAAATCAATATTACAAGCATCTAAGATAAGTTTCTCTTATTTCGTACATTTGCAAAAGAAAGTGATTTTACAATATAAAGTTCTTTGAATTCCTTAGAAAATTACAACTAAAGTATTTGCCCATTTTCTGACATGCAGAGATTTTACGAGAAAATGAAAATGGTTATTTGAGTTGAAGCGAATTTAGAATTTGGGATGGATTACTAACTCTAATATGAAATTAAAAATTTATAAGTCGGCATGCAAATTTATAGTGGTAATATAAACTTCTTGCCACCTATGAACTTTTAACTAGGTTAGGGATCGTAAATGGGCTCAAGCATGCTAGGAAGAGTTGGGGAGTTTACGGTCTTAATACAGCACACATGGTATAAGAAGGAAAAAAGAAAGCACAAGTAGCAATAAGTGGTACATAATGTCACAAGACGGGAATTTCACCCCTCAAAAAGTTTCCGTATAGTGCTCACTCATCTCTTATATTGTCATTTGTTGCTAATTTGAATGGCGAACTAGCCTTATTTTCCTTGATTTCCTAAGTTTGTTCCAAACCCCAAGGAGCGCCTTGTTGTCTTTGTCACAATCCACTATATATTTGGAAGGTTCAATTGTTCCAACTAGTTTCGGCCTACCAAGACCTCATCAGGAGAGCAATATCAGTTCTTGATCAATTTGTTCACGGAAGGTCAAATCCACCTTTAAAGTTAAGCCACACTACGAACAAACCCCCTGCTAATGTCACTCATAACACTCCTATAAGACCCTCAACTCTCAGACGTGACATTCTTCCCCACTTAAATTCATGATGTCCCCATCATGAGGCAAATCTACTACCATTACCCACTTTCTTAAGAACTCAACCCCATCTCTACATCCATTGTCAACCCACCTAAGATCATCTCACTAAGACTTCGAGCTTCTGCATGCCTCCTCTTGCCCTCACCCCTTTCTCCGTCCTCCAAGATTGCCTCTTGTTCAGTTGCCTAATGATAGGGTTTGAGTATAAATTCTTGCTTTAACCCTAACTTGCAACACAACTACCTCTAGCAATGATGCGCTTCGTCTGGAGGCCGCTTTGCCTGAGCTACGTGAGTTGAATTGATAGCAAGATTAGGGAAAAATCTTCTCTCCACGACTCACAACACAGCTGCCTTCTAGCAACGATGTCCTATCTTTGGTTGCCACTCCTCCTAAGCTTGACCTGCACGAACTGCATCCATAACAAGAATTATCCACATTAAGTACTTTGAGTAGCATTTAAACAGTTTGATAGAGTTGGAAACTTTAGCTCTGATACCAATTGTCATGGTATGAGAGTTTTATCCCTCAAAGAGTTCCTATGTGGCGCTTGCCCATCCCTCATATCATCATTTGTTGATAATCTAGATAGTGAGTTAGTCTTATCTTCCTTGATTTCCCAAGTTTGTTCCGAGTCCTACTTTCTCATAAGGAGCGATTTCTTAGCTTTTCGATAGTCCTTCATATATTTGAGATGTTCAACTGTTTCAACTAGTTTCGGCTTGCCAATGCCTCTTTAGGAAAGTGACATCAACTCCCGACTAGTTTATTCACAAAAACCTAGCCCACCTTCATAGTTAAACAACACCATGAACAAAGCCCCTACTGATGCCACTCACAACATTATATGCCCAACTTAAACACTCTTACAAGACCCTCAACTCGCAGACCATGACACATAAGGCACAATATGCTAGGTATGCAAAATTGGGGGGCTACATAAATACGAATATGCAAGCACACAGCCCAACACATGGGCTTTTAAAAAAAATAATATTGAGATTAGAATTTTGAGTAGTTTTATACTGTTGGATGATACTTTTAATGTATTTACTTATTTATTTTCAATTATTATTGTAATATTCTATTATGGGCACTGAAGAAGTTAATTTTTTTTTTTAAAAAAAAAATTTGTTTTTTTAACATTTTAACACAAAAAAAGGAGAAAATTAAATTAGTCTTAATGCAAAGGTGATTTATAAAATATAAATTTCAAGAGTAATCTTATAATTTATGATGTATTATGTAAATTTTCAAATTGTTTCAAATATTTATATTTTTTAAATTAATGAGGTCTAAGAACGGTTAAATATTTATAAATTACTAAATCTTGATATATAAATAACAATTTCATCAATGAAATTTTTAAATATTATTATTTGCATTACTTAATATTATGTTAGTTAATTGTAAATAACAGTTCACTAAATTTTACTTTCACAAATCACATAATGCATTGACATCAACGAAATTTCATTTTCATTATCCAAATATTTCATAACCGCAAATATAAGAAGGCATATGATCCAACCACTCACCATCACACCCTAATACACCATGCTTCTATTGGTGACAAAGATTCCCATCCCCCTGCCCCCATAGTTGTCCTCAAGCCATTGTCTTTAGGCCACCAAAAGTGCAAGTCCCTACCCGACATTTTCCTCGGCATCTACCCAATCATTGAGACACACACACACTTCCATAGTTTCCATTTTTAGCCTATCGTTGCACAAATTAATGATTGACCACCTAAACCGAAAGTTGACTCGGATAAAATTATTAAAGTAGACGTGCTAGCACATCTTATACCACTAAGGAAAGTACTAGCATCATGTATGTTCTTTCCTTCCACCAACCAAGGACATTAAAGTCAACATCCCTCTCCTTTCCCTATTCCTCCTCATGTTGCTACACCCCGTATACTAGTACGTTACGGTAGATTTCTCAAGAACTCCTATGGCTTCTCCTGACATCTTAGCTAATTTGTTTACTTCTCTTGGAAAACCTTTAGTATGAGTGGCTATTGTTGGTGCATGGTTCTTGGGATGGCTGTGGAGCTACTCGATTACAACACTAATATACAATTTTAAGTAAATTCATTGCTCCCTCTTTGAGTTTGTGAGCAACTATTTTAGCATCATCCATCCCAATATTTTTGTAAAATTCTTCCAAGATTATTTTAGTCACACAAAACGTAAATGATGAATCCAATGTTGTTGTAACATGGAAGAGACGGGAAAGGAAGACAAAGTATTTGTGAAGCTTATTTGTCATTGTAGACATAATAGACTCAAGCCTACATGTGCACTAATACTTTCTTAACACATTCGATATGTTAACCATGTGGTGTCACCCCCCAAGGATACCTTAGTAGTAGTAGTAAACAAGCTACACTTGATTACCATCATCAGTTTACCTTCAGAGAATGACATGTTTTCAAACAACAGGATCTTTTAGTTGCTTTGATAAAAAATGACAAATACATGTAAGTCAAAAATGAGTACATAACAATCATCTCAATGCTTAAATATAGCATTACAACCCATAATATATTTCTAAAAGTCTCTAAACCATCACTAACAATTTAAACACTAACTGCTTTGACTAAAATAAAAACAAAGAACTTATCCCATAATCTTTCATGAACTTTCAGCGTTAAAGTTCTTACTAGAGCTAAACTCGTGAAGTGACCAGCCATGGCCTAAGTGTAAACTTGAAAGAACTGTTGGAGTATGAGCAAAACCACGGGCCAGTGAATAACCAGAACTTACCACATATCAAACAAGTTTATTAACAATCATATGAAATGCATCAATCAAGCATATGTACAAATACAAGCCTGGATAACTCGGAATCCAAAGCAAGATGAAGATTTACTGTAAGCCCCGGAAAATTTCAGTAAATAATTTCAAGATGAACTTCGGAAATAAACCTAAAAATCACTCCAAATTAAAACCGAACTTTGAACTAGTCCTAAATCACGAACGAATTCAGAAACTTCTTAATCTTGAGAAAATGAAAATCCTTGAAAATAAAATAAGAACTCAATAGTCTTCAAATTCAAAACCATTACGTATGACAAATTCTATACGTAACTCCGACTTATAAAATCGGGTAATATAGAACCCAAAAACAAATTATTAAAAAGTAAATAACGATTAACTTTCGGAAATGAAACCCAATTCAAGAATTCCGAAAACATTAAGAGATATTATATACTTACAAAAATAAATTTAAGATAAATTCTCAAATCAAATATGTTGTATAACATAAAATATCAGTTTCCAAATTGGCAAGATCTAACCCGGAAACCCTAACCGGAATACAATAGCCTAAGTCCGGCAATCTAGCGCCCTTAACCCTAAGGCGAGTGTAGTTTAAATATGTAGAATAGCTCGTAGTAATATAAGTTTTTTAAAAATATTAAATTGGTAAATTTTTGACTTATTTCGAACCCGTTCGGATACAGACTTCGAAAAGCGTGTCCCGGGGCTCGAGATATCAAAAATATACCATTAGTACCGTTAGACTCGTAATTTCATAAGATTTTCAAATATATCAGTTATATAATTTTTCGGGTATAAAAGTTACAGTTATAACCTTTTTATCGTATTTTCATTACTACCGATAATTAATTAGTTTTTGCACTATTCACTTTTATTTCATTACACAATTTTATTATTCTTATAAAGCCTTGTATTTTTAGATAAATATTTTATATATTATAGAAAATTTTGTTTTTCTAAAATTTAGTTAGTTCGGGCTTTTACGGGATCAGATTCTGTTTAAGACCCGATACTAAAAATAAAATAAATTAATTTAATAATTGGAAAATATATTGATAAATATTTTTATTTTCATAAAATAATTTTTTAGAATTTTTCGGGTTATAAAAATATCATTTATAGCCCATATTCGTATTTTGGTCATACCGGTAACATATTTTTAAAATACTAAAATAATTCAAATAATTATTTAATTTTAATTATGAAAAATCTGCTACAAATATTTGGAATAAATTTTCTAATTTTATTTTATTTTATTTTATTAAGAAAGTATTTTACAACCCATACTTCAAGTACACTTTACACATATCACTTCCTTCACTTCAATCTTTCTACACTTTGTCCCACACTTCATGGCAGATTTTTCCCTCCTTTATGGCTGCCATTGTCCTTTAATTTACTCCATTTTGACTAAATTAATTATATTCCACTCCTTCTTAAAGAAGCTACATTATACATTTATTACACAATTCAATTTTGAGTCAAATTTCAAACAAATTCCCTCTCTCCTCTCTCAATATTCACGTGCAGCACTCTTTTGTGGCTGCCCTTGTTTTATTTTTTTTTTCTTTCATTCATTTATTACACTCATTCTCTCTCTCTTTCATTTACTCATTTTCCTTTTTCATTCCTTAGCTTTTCTCTCTCTCTTTTCTCTCTTTTCTTCTTCATTTTGTTCTTGTTTCTTACAAAACCAAGCTGCCCCATTCCATTCTTAAGCTTCCACATATTTCTTGAAGATTTTTAAGCAAATCTTCTTCTTAAAGCTTCCATAGGTGATATAGGTAAAGTGTAATGAGAGTTTCATGCATCAAATGACCTTCCATAAGCTTAAAAGCTTAGGATGATGATGCCAAAAATGAAACACTCCTCTTCTCATGATATATCTCTTGTATCATTATTATTTTCTTGTTTAAAGTAGTTATATTTTGTAGATCTAACTTTTTGTAGCTTTGATTTTTTTTATGCCTTAGATCTTGTTATTGAAGTTATTATTTTTTATTGCTTATGATTTATGCATATATTCATCATCCACATGTGTTCATGCATTTATAACTAGTGTAGTAAACTAGATTAGTGTTTTGAGTTCATAAAATGCATTAGACTTTATTTTATGTTCATGGATAACTTGTAGTAGCATGATGATAGTAGAAATGTTTTAGAAAACTCAAGATCTATTTTATTTTCAACAAAAATCATTTTTGAAAATTCGGATGAAAATGGAACCATATTTAGAAAAGTTGTTTTTCAACTTCAAAATGTGTATTTTTCATTTAAAATGAAGGGCTTAGGGTATAGATAACATAAATGAAAGATTTTGATGAGTAAAGTTTAGATCTATGAGTTTATAGCTTACTATCATGGATTTCATTTATATTTATGTTCATATTAAGTGTAGATCTTGGTTTTGAACTAAACAAAAATTGTGAAATTCGTATTTTGGCAAGACCCCTATTTAAAAACCACTTTCCAAGTGTCAAAATGAAATTTTTACTTAAGATAATGAAGGCTTAATGTATGTATATCATCAAGACTTCTTTTTACAAGAATCAAAGGTGATTTTCAAAAGTTATTTTCAAAATAAAAATCTCATTTTCGGATTTTGGCCAAGGCATATTTTAAAAACATGTTTTCCAACTCAAAAATGAAGTTTTTATTCAAGATATGAAAGGCTCTTAAGATATGATATGTAAGGAATGGATTTTCATAAGTTTAGATAGATTTTATCAAAAGAATATCCAAAATAAATTTTGTAAATTCGGATCTCAACCAAGACCAATTTTTAAAACCCATTTGTCAACTCCAAAACTCATGTTTTATGTGAAAAATGAAGGGTATAGGTAATAGGTATCATTAAGTAGTGATTTTTACAAGTTGAATGAGTTTTGATGAGATTAATGTGTAAAACAAGAAGTAGAATCAAGATGGAAAATTTTGAGTTAGTAGTCAACTTGTAAAATTCGTAACTTTGGATGATGCCTATGTAAACACCTATATTCAAGCTCAAAATGAAAGTTTTATGTATTAAATGAAGTCCTTAGGTAATTGATATAGTAAAGCTTAAATTTTAATGCATTAAAAAGTTTTTCCCAAAGGAATCATTCAAAAAGTGGATTTTAAAATTCGGATTTTTGAGTAAATCCTATTTGAAAACATATTTGCAAAGTGTAAAATGCAAATTTTTTGTAAAAATGAAGTCCTTAGTGGTTATGTATGATTGAGCCCTAATTTTCTAAATATCAAATGATTTTTACTTAAAGGAATCACTCAAAAACTAATTTTTACAAAATTCGGATTTTGGAATCAACTTACTTGAAACATGTTTACAAAGTGCAAAATGGAAATTTTTATGTAGAAATGAAGGTCATAAGTAATAGATATAATGAAGACTCAATTTTAACAAAAATAATTATATTTTCTTAAGTAATAAATCCAAAACAAATGGAAATGATCAAAGTTAGAAAACTAGATTTTTCATAAGTAGTTGTTATTATGGTCTTGCAAAATAAAAAGTATAAAATTTTCTTTTAGCAAAAATCATCAAGATCATGCATACATTAAGCTCATCTCATGTCATTCATGTTAGGAAATCATTCATATTGCATGTATAGCTAATCTATATAGTAGGAACATTACAAACATTTACAAAACTATTTTTCGGAAATTGAAATTGTTACTGTCCTAATCTGATCCGACCTTTTTGAAGCTTCAAAGTTTTCAAAACTCAAAATAATATTAGAATTAGATAGATCTTTCGAAGTAGATAGAATCGATATATAATTTGCGAAATTCCGAGTTAAAATGACCAAGTTATGGCCGTTTTAAGTTGGAATTCCGCTTAGGACGAGAATTACGAATTTGATAGTTTGTATAAGATCGTTTGGATTAGTTTGAGTTGAAATACTTATTAGAGTATTTCTTCCTTTTTAGGTGATCCCGAATCGACGATTCCCTACCACAATTACTATTACTAAGAGACCGGTGATCCAATGGCGAGTGAGTTTTCTTCTTATTTTGTTACCTTGTTTGTGCTTGTAGCTAGTCGCATTAGAAGTATAGGAACAAGATAAAAATCGATATGAATGGGGATGGGATATATGATGAGATGTGATGAATGTATGCCAAAGAATACTAAAGTATATCGAACCATGATTCGATTGGATAACTGCACTGTTCATATTATTTCTGTTATATGTATGATATTGGTTGGTCACTCTAAAGAATGTATGAATATTTTGACCTAAGCAAAAATTAAATTGGTCATGCATCGCATCGGACATATTGCATTTGGTAGCATGCTACTCCTATGCAGGTCGATCGGTATGGTCCGCTGATGCTCGTTTGGATAACGAGGCGGTATCAGAGCTCATTCATGGGAACTAAGCGCATCGGGATGCATTCCATGTGTGAGCCTAGCCGAGTCGAGTGCTATGAGCCGAGGGCTTGGGGACTAGCAGCGGTCGTGTAGACTTCAATACCATCCTAACCCAAGATACGGAGCGTAAATCCGTTCTGTGTGTGGGTTTCGGATACCCATACATAATTGTTTGCTCATGTGTTTTCATGCATAGCATATGAATGATTATAACTTGCTTGTTATGGTACAGAATCAAGAGAATTCTCACTAAGCTAGTGTAGCTTATACCCCAATAGATGTTTGAATGAACAGGTCATCTCAAGAATGCTAAGTGGGACCGTGATGGTTGGAGCCGAGAATGACTTCGGATTTCGGCAAAGATAAGAATGTTTGAAGTTATCAGCTAGGTTTTATGATTTCTTGTAATAGTTTATGTAAGAAGTCTTTGATGAATGTAATTGAAGTTTAATGATTTGTATTTTGAAGTATAGTGGTTCGTATATAAGTATAGTGAATTGTATCTGAAGTATAGTGAATTGTATTTCCTTTACATTGTTACTCAAGTGTATTAACATAAAATGTATCACTTCGATATGTCTCCTCCATGTGTTAGACGCCTTGTACATAGTATGGAAGCCTTCGCGTGATGAGGCGGTCATTCTTAGGCTTTAATATTGTGTACGGCGGACTGCCACTTTAGGATACCTTCGGGGTGTGACAGTTACGCCTCTCATCGAGGTTGAAGGAACACAAATACTATGGCCTACCTCCCAGGAGAGACCAAGCTTTCAGAAAACAACAATACTCACTTTAATTGTCACTTTGAATTTATCATGTCTTTAATACTCATTTCTTGTTTTAGCTTTAAAAACTCCACTAAGTGTTAGTCATTTCAAGCAATACCATAAACGCGTCCTTCATTCCATTCAATTCTATGGTATCAGCAGAACAAAGTTAATCTTGCGATTAACTAATAGCTTCGCCTAGATAAACCAAGCATTACCAGAGATCCGAAACACTAACACGTAGTAGGTTACCACTTACCAAATGCTACTTATGCAAATCATGTATGCATGTTCAATTTCCTTTATGGTACAGTAGTTTTTAATCAGGTTTAAGGTATTCAATCATTACACAGACAAGCAACATGTTATACAAACAATATAGTCATCCAGAATTCTGTTATTATTATCATTAGAGTGACTTGGCAATCATATTTCATACAACAAACAATTACTATAAATCCATATAGCAAATTTAGGTTATCATCTTTCATTAAAGGTCAGCTAAGCTACAAGCACACACAATGTAATAAGACTGAGTTACTCATCTGCTCATACTGGCTAGTCGTAGTAATCAACGGGAAAATCCTCACAAGTATCAAGATCACCTATCGAGATGAATAATATATCCATCATTATCATACAAACTATATAATTAAATGCCTATAAGTATCTAAGTGTACTATATTGATATTGGGTTTTCTTTCTATTACTATATTGGTCCTTTAATGGTCCTATGTTAATCAATTATTATTTAATATTTATTTTCATTTTGGTGTCTTGATCTAGTTTGATATTTATATGCATTTATCAAGTATTTGAAAAATTGATATTTAGTAAGCTTATATTTTTATAGTTATTATTATTGCTATTTTTATATCGTTCCTTATCTGACCCATTATAGTAACTCGTGTTTATTTACTATTGTTTAGTGTCATCATGTTTCTCTTGGTCTAATTCATATAATTTTCTTGTTATGTATAGGTATCACATTATTCAAAAATTTAGCTTATTTAAATTTCCATTATTATGTTTAAAATAAGTATTTTACAATTATTATACTTTATTTTCATTATAAAGTATACTAATATTAACAATAATGATAATAATTAGTAATATTAATAATGATAATTATAAAGTAATTTACTAGTAATACTAATATTATTTTTCATAATAACTTTATTAAAACAATAGTAATTTCAATGACAACAATAATATATTCCATATCATAATAATAGTATCATTAACAATATTACTAATACTAACATTAGTGATGCTAATAATTATATTAATAATAAGGATAATAATAATAACAACAACAACAACAACATCAATAATATTCTGATTAATAATAATAATAATAATATCATTATTGATAATACTAATAATGGTAATAATAATAATGTTAATGTTGATATTATTTAACAATTATAACACTAACAACAACAATAATAATAGTAATAATAATTTTGTAACTAAATCAGATTTTTAATTTGATTTAATTTTTTTTTCTCAGATTTCTAAGACGTATACGGCGAGGAAACACCATGTTCCAGCCATGTAATTCTGGAAATCATCAGCTGTAGAAAAATTGTTGCTGAGAGGTATACAGGGAGGTCCACGCCCGTGTTCTACTCATGCTCATCTGGAAAATGTGCACTGTTCATCTTCCTCGTCGGTTTGATCCGATTTTCTTCCATTTACATGTTAAAATCATTTCTAAAGTCTTCCTAAGAGTTTCTACATGTTATACATACACATATATCAACTTATAATACAATAACATGCACACAATCCTTGATTGGTGTAACTAGGGTGTCACGCCCCAAAAGGTACCCAAAACGCGACAGTTCACCACACTCGATATTTAAACTTAAGTATAACAATCTTATCATCCCATAAGTTTACATATCGGGTGTAAGGTGTACTTGCACAATTTTTAGGATCACACTTTGAATCTAATAGTCTTAAGAAAGCATACAATAGCATTAAGAATAGAAATCATAACAAGATAAATAAGTTAAGTCTTTACAAAAGTCAAGGGGGCATACCCCTGCTAAAATAATAGAAGTCTATCAAGTCTAAATCCATCTTACAAACATTAGAGTTTATGTTAAAGATTTTCCTAGAAGTCTACGCCTATAGCTAGGTCTCGACTTCTTCAAAAGCTGCTTAATCCAAAAAGATAAACCTATGAAAAGTGTTCTCTCGGAACAACAAAAAATGAGAATACTGCAAAAAAAACTATCGGGTTGCAAGCTAACAAGCTTAGTGAGGTTCATTTCCAAATAACAAACTCATTCAAGATATATATATATAGCAAGTTATAGTTAATCAATCATATGAATGTACAAGCAAATGAGGATACAAGCATATGGCTTTCCTGTAGTCATATGTGAATGGATTTATGCCCTCCATTGGGGTTGGGGTAGTCCATAAGTCATGCAACCATAATCCGATCTCTTTCTCTTAGTTATACAATATCTGTTGTTTTATGCGGTAGTTTCAAGTGCCTACCTCACTTCCGTTAACTTAAGCGATTTCGCATCCTTAATGTTAACACGGGCCTCCACGACTCCGCTAATATACCTTTGTCTCACCAAAGGTATACTTGCCAATGCGATGTGACTCACTACGTGATATGCATGTACAGTTTATTCATATAATCTTGGCATGTTAATTATGTAGGTTAAGAGCGATCATAGAGAATTTCAGACAATTCAAGTCTATACTAGCTCATACAATGTTTTTACAATAAGTTTCATCTCGATATACTTATCATTCATTCAACCAAGATTAGATCACAACTCATCACAATTTTATCTTTTCCTAATTCTAATGCCACTACGATTACAAGCACATACATGAGCACAACTATTTAAGAAATGAACTCACTCGTACGGAGAGAAATCCACTAGTCGTAGTAGTCCTCGGGGAGTGGAAATCCATCCTCCAAATCACCTAAGTACAAGGAATACACTCAATGATTATTTCTTATGAAGTTCTAATAAACTTAATATTCTACTTACTAAGTTCGTCAATTTTCACCTAAGTTGAAGTCCTAACTTAAAATTGTCATATCTAAACTCATTTTAACTCGGAATTACGCATATTATATACCGATTTCTGTCTACTTCGAAAGATCTATCCATTTATAATATTATTGTCAGTTTTGAAAATGTTTGAGTCACGAAATATCTGATCAGTAGCGAATTTTAATTCCGAAGAATAGTTTCATGAATGCTTGTAATGTTTCTAGAATATAGATCAACTATACATGCAATATTGATGATTTTTCCTATCATGAATGGCATTTATGAACTTGATGTGTGCATGCTCTTGACAATATTAACTAAAAGGAATTTTAGAAACTTTTATTTGTAAGACTCCATGATTATTTACTTTTTAAGAAAGTAGTTTCCTAACTTTGATCATTTCATTTGTTTTGGATTTATTTCTTTAAAAAATTTAATTATTCTTGTTAAAATTGAGTCTTCATTATATCTATTATTTAGGACCTTCATTTCTACATAAAAATTCCCATTTTATACTTTGTAAACATGTTTTCAATAGGGATTATTCCAAAATCCGAATTTTGAAAAATTCGTTATTGAATGATTTCTTTGAGAAAAACTTGTTTAATTACATTAAAATTTAAGGCTTTATTATACCTATCCCTTAAAGACTTCATTTCTTAAATAAAACTTTCATTTTGGTTGGAAATAGGTGTTTTTATGGCATTACTCCAAAATTACGAATTCTTAAGTTAACTAGCAACTCAAAATTTCTTATCTTATTCTACTCTTTGTTTTGCATATTCTTCTTAGCAAATCCCATTTCACTTATATAAAAATCATTACTTAGTGTATCTATTACCTCTATTGTTCATTTTTCATATAAAACACAAGTTTTGGAGTTGATAAAAGAGTTTTTTAAAGCATGGTTTGAAGTCATCCGAATTTTCATTTGAACATTTCAAACAAACTTTTTCCCTTTTTAAGTTCCTTGTCTCATCTACTTAAAGATCTACTAACTACACATTTATATACACAAGA
>JAMXBD010004251.1:0-75957 GCA_024138025.1 Combretum micranthum | reverse complement strand
GTAATTGATCAGTCTTTTGCACTATTCATTTTTATTTTATTACAAAATTTTATTATTCTTATAAAGTCTTATATTTTTAGATAAATATTTTATATGTTATAGAAAATTTTGTTTTTCTAAAATTTAGTTCGTTTCGGGTCTTTACGGGATCAGATTCTATTTAAGACCCGATACTAAAAATAAAATAAATTAATTTAATAATTTTAAAATATTTTAAAAATATTTTTATTTTCATAAAATAATTTTTATAATTTTTCGGGTTATAAAAATATTATTTATAGCCCATATTCGCGTATTTTGATCATACCGGTAACATATTTGTTAAATTACTAAAATAATTCAAATAATTATTTAATTTTAAATATGAAAAATTTGCTACAAATATTTGGAATAAATTTTCCAATTTTATTTTATTTTAATTTATTTTATTAAAAAAATACATTTACAACCCATACCTTCAAGTACACCTTACACATATCACTTCCTTTTCACTTCAATCTTTCTACAATTATTCCACAATTGATGGCAGATTTTTGACCCTCTTTATGGCTGCCATTGTCCTTTATTTACTCCTATTTTGACTAAAATTAATTATATTTCAATCCTTTTTCAAAAAGTTACATTACACATTAATTATACAATTCAAATTTGAGTCAAAATTCAACAAATCCACTCTCTCCTCTCTCAATATTCACGTGCAGCATGTCTTCTTGGCTGCCTTGTTTTATTTTTTTTTCTCTTCTTTTATTCAATTAAACACTCATTTTCTCTCACTCCTTCATTTACTCACTTTCCTCTTTCATTCTTTAACTTTTCTCTCTCATTTTTCCTCTCTTTCTTCTTCATTTCCTCTTGTTCCTCCATGAAAAACAAGCTGCCCCTTCTCTTCCATGGCTTCTACACTTCATTCCTAAAGATTTCTAAGCCAATCTTCTTCCCAAAGCTCCATAGGTGATATAGGTAAAGTGTAATGAAGGTTTCATGCATCAAATGACCTTCCATAAGCTTAAAAGCTTAGGATGATGATGCCAATAATGAAACATTCCTTTTCTCTACTTTTATTATCTTGTATTTCAATTATTTTCTTGTTTAAAGTTGATATATATCGTAGATCTAAATTTTTGTAGCCTTGATTTTTGTTTATGCCATAGATCTTGTTATTTAAGTTGTTATCTTTGTTATTTCTTATGATTTATGTATAGATCTATCATCCACATGTCTATCTTAGTGATTCATGCCTTTAAAACTAGTTTAGAAGACTAGATCTAGTGTTTTGAGTTCATAAATGCATTAGATCTTTGTTTATGTTCATGAACAACTTGCTATAGCATGATGATGGTAGGAAAATTGTAGAAAACTCAAGATCTATTTTATTTTCAACTAAAACAATTTTTGAAAATTCGGATGAAAATGGAACCATATTTAGAAAAGTGGTTTTTCAACTTCAAAGTGTGTATTTTTCATTTAAAATGAAGGGCTTAGGGTATAGATAATATAAATAAGTAATTTTGATGAGCAAAGTTTAGATCTATGAGTTTAAAGTTTGTTTTCATGGGTTTCATCTAGGTGTATGCTCATATTATGTGTAGATCTTAGATTTGAACTTAAACAAAATTTGTGAAATTCGTATTTTGGCAAGACCAATATTTAAAAACCACTTTCCAAGTGTTAAAATGTAATTTTTACTTAAAAAAATGAAGGCTTAATATATGTATATCATCAAGACTTCTTTTTACAAGAATCAAAAGTGATTTTCAAAAGTTATTTTGAAAATAAAAATTCTATTTTCGGATTTTGGCCAAAGCCTATTTTAAAAACATGTTTACCAACTCAAAAATGAAGTTTTTATTTAAGAAATGAAAGGCTTAGGATAGGATATGTAAGGAATGGATTTTCATGAGCTTAGATAGATTTTATCAAAAGATATAACCAAAAATGAATTTTGTAAATTCGGATCCCAACCAAGACCAATTTTTAGAACCCATGTATCAACACCAAAACTCATGTTTTGTGTGAAAAATGAAGTATATAGGTAATAGATATCATTAAGCAATGATTTTTACAAGTTAAAATGAGTTTAGGCATGAGTAAGGTGTTAAACAAGTAATGGAATTAAAATGAAAAATTTTGAGTTAGTGATCAATTGTCAAATTCGTAATTTGAGATGATGCATAAGTAATCACTTAGTATTTGAGCTCAAATTGCAAGTTTTATATGTTAAATGAAGTCCTTAGGTAATTTATATAGTAAAGCCTTAAATTTTAATGTTTTAAACAAGTTTTCCCCAAATGAATCATTCAAAAAGTGGATTTCCTAAAATTGGATTTTTGAGTAAATCATATTGGAAAACATTTTTACAAAGTGTAAAATGGAAATTTTTATGTAGAAATGAAGGTCATAAGTAATATATATAATGAAGACTCAATTTTAACAAAAATAATTATATTTTCTTAAGTAGTAAATCCAAAACAAATGGAAATAATCAAGTTAGGAAACTAGTATTCTTAAAAGTAGTTATCCTTGAAGTCTTGTAATATAAGGAGTTATAAAATTTTCTTTTAGCAAGAATCATCAAGATCATGCATACATTAAGCTCATCTCATGTCATTCATGTTAGGAAATCATTCATATTGCATGTATAGCCAACTTCTATAGTAGGAACATTACAAACTCTTACAAAACTATTTTTTGGAAATTGAAATTGTTGCTGCCCTAATCTGATCTGAACTTTTCAAAGCTTCAATGTTTTCAAAACTTAACTATAATATTAGAATTAGATAGATCTTTCGAAGTAGATAGAAATCGATAAATAATTTGCGAGATTCCGAGTTAAAATGACCAAGTTATGGCCGTTTTAAGTTGGAATTCTCGCTTAGGACGAGAATTACGAATTTGATAGTTCGTATAAGATCGTTTAGATTAGTTTGAGTTGAAATACTTATTAGAGTATTTCTTCCTTTTTAGGAGATCCCGAGATCGACGATTCCCTGCCACCGAATTATTATTACTAGAAGACCGGTGATTCAATGGCCGAGTGAGTTTTCTCCTTGTTTTGTTACCTTGATTGTGCTTGTAGTTAGTTACATTAGATTATAGGAACAAGATAAAAATCGATATGAATGGGGATGGGATATTCAATGAGGCTGTGATGAATGTATGCCAAAGGATACTAAAGCATATCGAAATCACGATTTGATTGGATAACTGCACTATTCATATTATTTCTGTTATGTGTATGATATTGGATGGTCACCCTAAAGAATGTATGAATATTTTGACCTAGCAAAAATTAAATTGGTCATGCATCACATCGGACATATTGCATTTGGTAGCGTGCTACTCCTACGCAGGTCGATCGGTATGATCCGAGGACTCATTTGGATAATGAGACCCGGGATCAGAGCTCATTCA
The DNA here is from genome assembly GCA_024138025.1 of Combretum micranthum. Taxonomy (NCBI): domain Eukaryota; kingdom Viridiplantae; phylum Streptophyta; class Magnoliopsida; order Myrtales; family Combretaceae; genus Combretum; species Combretum micranthum. The sequence goes on along the minus strand of JAMXBD010004251.1, from coordinate 72,546 downwards.
TAGGGAACTAAGGCGCATCAGGGATGCATTCCATGTGTGAGCTTAGACGAGGCGAGTGCTATAAGCCGAGGGCTTAGGGACTAGCAGCAGTCGTGTAGACTTCAATACCATCCCTAACCCAAGATACGGAGGGCGTAAATCCATTCTGTGTGTGGGATTCCGGATACCCATACATAATTGCTTGCTCACGTGTTTGTTCATGCATAGCATATGATTGATTAATGCTTGCTTGTTCTGGTACGGAACTAAGGGAATTCTCACTAAGCTAGTGTAGCTTATACTCCAATAGTTGTTTAAATGAACAGGTCATCTCAAGAATGCAAAGTGGGGACGAGATGGTTGGAGTTGAGAATGGCTTTGGGATTCCGGCAAGAAATGAGAATGCTTGAAGTTATTAGCTAGGTTTTATCATTTGCCTTGTAATAGTTTATGTAGTAGAATCTTTTGATGAATTGTAATTAAAGTTAATGAGTTGTATTTTGAAGAATAGTGAATTGAATTTCCTTTACATTGTTCTCAAGTTGTATCAACATAAAATGCATTACTCCGATGAGTCTCCTCCATGTGTTAGACGCCTTGTACATAGTATGGAAGCCTTCGTGTGACTGAGGTGGTCATTCTTAGGCTTTAATATTATGTACGGTGGACTGCCACATTTAGGGTACCCTTCGGGACGTGACAAATAAAATATTAGATTATAATAATTGTACAATAATTACTTTACATAGGTAAGTATATAAGAATGAAAAATGAAAATAGGTGATAATTAAGAGTAATTTAATTCCCATAAATAACAAATAATAGTATGAAATGAGATCAATAGAAACACGATGAAGCTAAATGATAGAAAATAAATATTAGTTACCATAAAGTGATCAAACTAACAAACAATATAAAAAGAATAATGATGATAATAATAAAGTAATAAGTTATTAAATACAAACCCTATAACTACCCGATAAAAATAAAATATTTAATATCAAGACAAGTAAAATGACAATAAATACTAAATAATGAAAATTCGTTATCATAGAATCCTTAACTTACAAGACTAATACAGGTAATAGAAATTAAATCAAACACCAATATAAGACACTTAGGCACTCATAGAAATTTAGTTATATAATTTGTGTTTTATTGATGAATATTTTTATTCATCTCAATAGGTGATCTTGATACTGTTGAAGACTTTCCAGTTGATTATTACGATTAGACAAAATGAATAGTTGAGTAACTCATATCTATTACATTATTTGTGTATGTAACCAGTGACATATGTAATATAAAGATAAAAATATAGTTGTTGTGGAAATTTATTAAGTGTGTGTTGTGAGTTGTATGTTTGGTTAACAAACTAAGATAATAAAAGTGATAATACAAATTGTCTAGTGATTTGAGAAAAACATGTTATATATTGTGTGTGTAATGTATGATCACCATAAGCCTGACTAAAAATTACTTGCTTTATAATTAAAAACTATCATACATTACACGAACTGTATTATTGCATACACTAAAAGGGCGATAGCCTGCTATATTAGTATTTCAGTTCTCTGTTAATACTTAGTTTTCTAAAATATTAGTTCTTTCAATATTTTCTTTGTTCCATTAGTTCCACGGAAACTAAGTGGCAATGAAGGATGCAGCCCGTGGTATTGCTTTGAAATTAGTAATACTTAGAGATTTTTTAAGGACTGATGCAGTAAATGGTCAGTTAAAATACTTTTAAATTAAAGTGATAATCCTAAAACGAAAAATCGTTGATTTTTTAGTGTGCTTAGTCTCTCCTAGGTAGGTGGGTTATTAAGTAAATGTTCTTCAATCCTAAAAAGAGGGCATAAATCTTTTTCCTATTTAGATTTTAGATCATCCAAGCTTATATTTGTGCATATGATTGACTATTACATTGCATATGATTTGTTAATAAACTTGCTTGATGTATAATATGTCTGGTTATTCATTAAGCCCGTAGTTTTGCTCGCACTCTTAAAGACCTTTCAGGTTGACACTCCGACCCTAGCTTGTTACTTCTAAGAGCATGACTCTAATAAGAATTAGAATCTGGGAGATTATGGGATATTCAGGATAAGTTATTTTACTTTTATATCCCAGTTGTTACTTAGTTAGTATTTGAAATATCAGTTTATGTATTTTGGAGACTCATAGAATAGGAATTTGGTCTATGATATTATATTACTCCAGACTTATGATGACAGTTATTTTACTAATTTATGGCTTGTATGTATTTGTCATTTCTTATCGATGCAACTAAAAGATTCTGTTTACCTGAAAATATGTCATTTTTTGGTGGTAAACTGGTAATAGTATATATGAGTGACATGTATACTACTACTACTAGGGTACCCTTAAGACGTAACATGTTGTGAATATAGCCTCACCCCTAAACATCTTTGGCAATTTTGCATGTGAAAGTAGACATTTGACTCTCTCCATCAAAGTCCTGTTCATTCTCTCAGCTAAGCCATTTAACTGTGGTGTCTTTGGAGGTGTTGTTTGATGTCGAATACCATGGTCTTTGCAATAAGCATGAAATGGTCTAGTGTACTCTCCAACATTGTCTGTTCGGATGTACTTCAACTTCTTGCTGGTTTGTCTCTCAATTAGAGACAAAAATTGCTTGAAAGCATTTAATACATGATCTTTTCACTTCAAAAGGTGTACCCATATCTTTCTAGAATGATAATCAATGAAAGTCACAAAGTATTGAGCACCACCAATTGACTTTGACATTGGCCCATACAAGTTTGGGTGTACTAAATCTAGTATATTTTTCATTCTAAAAGGAGGGGAACTTTTGAAAGCAACCCTATTTTGCTTTCCTGTTAGACAATCAGCACAATTATTTAAATGAACTTGATCCAATCTAAGTAGCATATTCTTTTTAGCTAAACATGTCATACTTTTTTCACTCATATGACGGAGACATTTGTGCCAAAGCTCAACTATATCATCACTCTCCACTATATTCACAGCATCTTGGGAGAGCTATGCTTTCATAAAATACAGTTTAGAGTACTTCTTTCCTTTAGTCACTACCAAAGAGCCTTTGATGAGCTCCCAATTTCCATCAAAGAGGTATTGTAGAAACCTTCACCATCCAGTTTGCTTGTTGAAATTAAATTCAAACGCATATCTGGAATGTGCCTCACATCCTTTAGGACTAACCATATACCATTTTCGGTCTCCAAACAAACATCTCATTTACTTGCAATTTTAGAAAAATTCTCATCTCCCATTCTTACCACACCAAAATTACCTGACGTATAGGATGAGATGAATTCTTTTCGAGATGCAACATGAATGGTAGCGCCACTATCAATCACCCAACTTGTCTCATGGACTGCAAGATTGACCATATCATCATCATTATAGACAAGGTTGAACTCTTCGATAATATTCATTTGTTCATCATCACTACTATCATCTTTCTTTTGTTCTTTGCCTTTATTCTTCTTTTGATCCAGTTTAAATTTTTGGCTAAACTTCTTTATATGGCCCTTTTTCTTACAGTGATGATACTCATATTTATTTGTATTTGACTTTCTCTATTGTCTTTAGTCCTTGGACCTCTGGATTGACTCCTCCCCTTAGATTTTGTAACAAAGACTTGTTCTTGTGATGAAGAAGACCTTGTGTTTTTCATCTCATCTCTTCATCTAAGACTCCACTTTTGACAAATTCCATATTTACTATGTCATTTGGTGCAAAATTTGTAAGCGAAATCTTCAAAGTCGCATAGGACTTTGGTAAGGAGGCTAGAATTAAAAGAGCGAGTACCTCATTGTTAAAATTTATGCCCATTATTGATAGTTGCTCCACGATCGCTTGAAAATCATTCAAATGATCTACCATTGATGTACTGTCACGCCCCATAGGGTGTCCTAAACGTAACAGCCCGCCACATACCATATAAGACTCACGAAATCCCTATCGAGCCTTTCGGGAGTCTTGTATAGATGTAAAGTGTCCCTTTACGACAATAGAATACTCAATCAATGGAGTTAAGAAGTTTAATGCGACATTCACTAGCCATCGATAATAAACCATAACGCATATATATACATTACAAAAGTCTAAGGGGCATTCCCCCGCAAAATAATATCAAGTCCATTACAGTCATCCAGAGTCTTTTAGTTTCCATCGGAAGTCTAAACAAAATCGAGGTAAACTTCTAAGGGAAACTCCTATCTCCGGTACCTGAGCTGTGGCTTGCTTCGGCCTAAGCCAAATGAACTCGTGCTGCAACAAGTAAAAACTATAGGGGCGTAAGCTAACTAGCTTAGTGAGTATAAACTTCCATATCACAATTAAGGCAATTCATTCAAACAAGTGATTATTCAAGCGAATGGTATGCATCAGACAAATGAGTTCAACAAACATATGACCAGCCGAAAAATCATATGTGGATGGACTTGCGCCCTCCATCCCGGGTTAGCAGATTAACGAATCCTGCGGTACAACGCCGTTTAAGCTCATGGTCAACTGAAAATAATAATTCGTTTTATGGATCACGATTAACCAACAATTTCGTTTTATGGATCACGATTAACCAACATATTCGTTTTATGGATCACGAAAAACCAACCAATGCTAATGCTTCATCCCTTTGTGATATGAATGAGTCCAATTATAATTGAAGTCGAATATAGATTAATTTAATTCTTTTAGGTGACCAACAATTATTCGCAGACAATCAATATAAACTTCTAGCTAAACAAGCAATAGCTTAACACCCAGTTTCGATATTCCTTAAGTTCCATTCACACATCAACAGCAAACAAATATATAGTTCCCATATACCCCATCATACATAACCATTTTTATCTTTGCCTATACCACTAATGCCACTATCAATACAATCACAGACAACAATTGAGAGTGGAAGTAATACTCACTCGGCCATGGTTCGCCGGTCTTTTAGTAATAGTAGTCGGGTGGTAATGTATCGTCTTGCTCGGGATCACCTACTAATTAAGAACAACCTAATAAGAATCTCATCACTAAACTAATTCAAGCTATGCATCTAGACTACACAAAATCGGAATTCTCGCTATTTGCGGAAGCGCCGACTTAAAACGACCATAACTTGGTTATTTTAACTAGGAATTTCGCAAATTTTATATCGATCTCTATCTACTTCGAAAGATCTATCTATTTCTAGTATTATTTTTAAGTTTTGAAAACATTAAGGTCATGGAACAGTGGGATCAGATATGTTCTGTAACTTTTCCAATTCCAAAAAATTGTTTCGCATTTGATAAAAATGTTCTTTGTTGATGATTCATGTATAGATGGTATATGAATGAATTCCTAATATGAATATCATGTAATGAGCTCAATATATGCATGGTTTTGATGATCATTGATTATGAACTCTTATGAACTTCTAATTATTAAGAACTCCATGATGATCACTTATACAAAGCTATTCTTTCTAATTTTATTTCCTAGGGTTTTTGTGATTTTATTCTTGGAAATTACTTGTTATCTAAATAAAAATGAGTTCTCAATGTCTATACTAATTATAACCTTCATTTATGCATAGAAATTCACATTTTTCATTTGGCAAATATGTTTTTGAACATACCTTTCACAAAAATCCGAATTTTGAAAATTTCCTTTTCTTGCATTTTCTTTATGAGAAAACTTGTTTAATGCATCAAAATTGAAGCTTCATTATATATATTATCTAAGGACTCCATTTGACTCATAAAACATGCCACCTAAGCTTGGATACTAAGTGTTTATATAAGCATTATCCTAAAATACGAATTTGACTATTAATCACTATATCAATATTTTTCATTCTAATCTTCACTACTTGTTTTACATTTTTCTCATGCCTAAACTCACCTAAGCTTATGAAAATCATTCCTTAAGGGCATCTATTACATACACCTTCCATTTTTTTTTATGAAAAATATGAGTTTTAAAGTGGTTTTGGTGGTCTTTAAAGTAGGGTTCCAAAATCATCCGAATTTCCAACTAAGCATTACTAACAAAATATTTTCTTTTTCAAGTTTCTTGTCTTCTATACATGAGATCTACCATCTAACATATCTATACATGGGCAAGGCTACATTTTTATGATCATCAATGCATGAAAATCACAATAATCATATGAACATAAATGTAGATGAAGATGTGAATGTCTAAACACTAGATCTACCAAATATCATGCATGATTCATGAGTTTCATGGCATGAACATAAATATCTCTACAAGATTCCTACTTTACATGCATGAACATCACATTATCTCATCAAAAACTCCTTTAAACTCTAGATCCACTTCTTGTGATGGCTTGATATTCTTGTATAAGTGTTTTCATGTCCCTAGCATATGATCATTAGGATTAAATGTGAAAACACACAAGAAAGGTCTTGCCATTACAAGATTTGGTAAGAATAAAGCTTGAAATCATCATACCAATAGAGATTGGAAGTAGAAAAGAAGAGGAATTGAGCTTGTGTGTGTGAGTGTGAGAGGAAGGTGGGTCACGGCAACAATGGAGAAAGAAGAGAGGGTTTTCTCTTTTGAAAAAATTTTGACAAGTGAAAAATAAGGAGAGAGAGAGAAAAAGGAGCTTATATATGAATAGATTAGGGTTTTTAATTGAATAAAATAGCAAAAATAAATCAAATGAGAGGGGGAAAGGGGGAGTGGGGCACCGGCCATAAGGGGTGAGGGAGAGAAAGAGTTTGAATTTTTGACAAATTTGTATTTTATGTAATTAAAATGTAATAAATGTAATAATTAAATAGGAAACAAAAATTCTTGGAAAAGAAAATTATAATGAGTAGTTGTAAGGATGTAAGAATAGGGTATGGGTAGTGTGTAGTGTAGGTTGTACTTGTGAATAATAGATAAGACATCTACTTTACCGGTTGTAACGAAAACACGGGAAAAGGCTATAACTGTAATTTTTATAGCCTGGAAAATTATAAAATTGATATTTTTGGAATCCTTATAAAATTACGGTTCTAATGAATATTCCGGAACATTTTTCTGAGTTCGTGATCCCGGGCACGCTTTTCCGTAATTGAGCTCGGGAAGGCCCGAATTGAAAAATTCTCGAATTTAAAACTTTCAAAGGTCTAAAATATACTTTAGAACAATAATTCATATTCATTTACTTTATTAAACTTCTTTTATTATGAAATCGAAGGAAAGCCGGATTTAGGGTTCCTAAGCTCCTCTCACTAGACTCAAACTGGATTGGATTAGGGTTTCGCTTTTCAACTCCCGGGGTTTTCTTAACTATTGAGAATACCGAGGTTTACATGTACCTTCCCGATACTTCATCTGGAGACTCTTTGTCAAGTAAAACAATTTGTTGTTGTCGATTTTAGAAGCATACAGCTCCTCTAATTTGTCTTCAACAAATTGTTGGATAAAACCACATACTTGCTCATGCTAACCCCATTCTTTATCTGTCTTGTCTTCAGGTTTAGTGGTGCCAAACAACAGTAAATGCATCTTTGTCACATATAGGAGATATTTCATCTTGCTCTCTATATGTGGTAATTTATGCCATTTAAGTTTATTATTTTGCTCGTCCCTGCCTCCATGATTCAAATGAATGAATAATAATCTAACTTATTTTTTGATGTTGAGGATCCATAATGTGGCAACCATAGAGCATATAGTAAGTGGATATATTCACCAAAATATAGTTTTGATACCGGTAGTTGGGATTACCGGCGCATCGAAAGTAATAAAATAAAATACGAGGCGGATAACTAATAAATAAAATACGAGCAACACAAATAAAATAAATGGCACTAGAAAAATTTAACGTGGTTCACCCTTTGTATAGGCTACGTCCATAGGACCAACTCTGAAAATTTCTTCCATTATATAGATAGTAGGCTTACAAGAGAGATACTTTCTAGAAAAATATTTGTAAAGATATAACACAAATAATTAAGATAAACCTAAAATAGTAGCACACAAGTGTTTTGCAAATACCCAAAAATAACCTTCCTATTTTGTCACTCTCTAACAATTATATTTCTCTCTAAATTTAATTTTATCGAAGCAAACTTTGCTTTTGGCAATTTTTTTTTTCAGGAACTCTTACACACAATTCATGCATAGGGACATGCCTTTTATAAGTAAAATTTTTTCTTCTCCGCCACAATTTTCAAGGTTGGTTTGAAACCAGCTAGAGAATTTCTTGGAGCCAGCTTGCTCCTTATGTTTTTATGGCTGAAAATTTCCATAGCCAGCTTGCAAGAATTCTTGAGAATTCTCTGTGGTCTTTGGTAGCTACTTTTACGTAGCTAACTTAGCCACAACTATTTTTTCTTTCTTTTTATTTTTTATTTGTGCAAGCCCCATAATGTAGGAGGGACCCACTAACAAATATATTACCACATAAGGACAAAAATACTACATTTGGACGAAAGTTGGTTCTTCAAAAGAAGTAATACATTTGGACAGATAAAAACTATTACATTTAGATGAAAACTCTAAAACAATTACCGCATTTTGATAGAAATAACATAGTATGACAAAAAAATCACATATGTATGAGAGTTGGTACTCCAAAAGAAGTACCACATTTAGACATAAACACTACATTAAAACCAACATATTAGATCTAGACGAAAGTTTGGACTCTAAAAGAAATACTACTTTTAGCCAAAAATATCACATCAAAACCAAAATATCACATGTAGACCAAAGTTGGTACTTCAAAAAAAGTTGGTATTTAATGGAATAACATCCCTACTCTAGCATAAAAACAAACAAGGTTAATTTTAAAGTTTCAAAAATATTAAATGGTTGGTGTGCTCTATAGTGAAGAATGATAAGAAGACGTCAAGCTTTGCCATAATTAGAGCTGGGCAAATGGCTTGGCGGGCCGGGCCGGAAAGCCCACATCGACCCGTGAGTTAAACAGGCCGGGGTCATTTTGGCCCGCTTTTAAACGGGCCAAAATTTCTCGGCCCTTGGGCTCGCTTTGGCTTGTGGGCCAAATAAATTTTTTATTTTTTTATATAAAAATTAGGATATTTATATATTTTAAGATTATATATATATTAAAAATTAATTTTGTTACCATTTTCATTACTTATAAATGAAAACAAGTTTTTAAATAATTTATTAGATATTATATTATATTTAAATCAATAAATATATACTTAAAAAATATTATAATGTTTATGATGCATATATTAATCTATTTTCTTTCATAATATATCATAAATAATAACAAATATGTTATTATACTGTTTTATTCTTACATTTTTCTCTTTTCTTCTCTTTTATTTTTTTTACTCTTGGCCTGCAAGCCGGCCCGGCCCATCATAGGCTAACTCACTTTGCCCATGGGCTAAACGGGCTGAGAAAAAAAAATTAGCCGTGGCTCGCTTTTTTAGTGGGTAAATGGGCCAGCCCACGAGCCACGACCCTTATGCCCAAGCTCTAGCCATAATTCTTTCTCATTAGCTTTTTATTTCCTTTCCTTTTTTTTAGCCTTTGTAACTTTCAACATTTTTATAATATCATCTAATTTAAAAATACATAAGAATAGTATTTAGTTAAAGGGAACTTCTATAGTCTCATTAATCAATCATTTGATTATTAAATTAATTATAGTAATTGATATATTAAATATTTCAATAATGCAATAATGGTTGAATATGAACATGAACCATTAAATAATCAATGGAACAAGCCCCTTAAAAGATATGATAGAAGCATAGAATTTTCCTTAGTAAAACTGATTGTTTTAGCCTACGGTATGATGAAATTTATCAATCTTTTTATGGATTTTAAACAAATTAGTGAAAGACTCAAATTAGGAGAAAATCTAAAATGTTAATAACCCAAATTGAAAAAAAAAATTATAAAGAATTTATATTTTCCTCTTTAAGACTAAATTTGATCTTTTCCTATAGTAGAGGGTTGTAGATGTATGGATTTCATTATAAAGGCTTTAAGCCTGATTTATTATTTAGATTTAACTCTCTGGGTTAAAGTGACAGGGCTTAGAGAGTTAGGCCCAATTATATTGGGATGATCATGGGAGAATTGGCATCAAGGCTTGGAGTAGGGCCCGTTGGAATTGCCTGCCCAATTCCAACGTTTCTTAAATTGGCTCACACACATTATAATGAAGACCTCAATGGGCCTGGGTCCATAAGGGAGCCCACATCCATATCCACTTTGAGAAGGACTCATCTTAGCCGTTGGTCGTCTGTCTCATCTGACGGACGACATCGACGGCCATTCTCTATAAATACTCTTAGTCCTTACCTCATTCGAACAAGTGAAAATCTTGGACAAACACCGTTGTGTGTCGGATTTCCATTTTTATGAATCAATTACTTGACTCACTCAAGAACGCACACGATATTTGTGGTACTTAGTAAGGTTGATGCTCTTTAGCTCCCTCACCTGTTACACATGTGTTAGAGCCTATTGAGATTGCCTACTCCTCCTCCCTATACGATTCTCTCTTGATCATCCTTGCACGTGTTGTTTTCTTAGGTCATGTGTAGCGCAATAGTCACGCGGCACGCACGTGATCGTTGCATCCAGACTCATACCCACACATTTTTGGTGACTCCACTAGGGAAAGGGAAATCAACACTTGTGTGATGGCACCTCCAAGAAGAGACCCACCGATCCCACTGAGAGTATAACTCAAGAAACTAATGTTAATCTCGAGGCCGCTGAACATGACATGCCAACACTTGAGGACGTGAACCAACCTACTGGTGCTCAAATCGACAATGCTGCAATCTTGCGTGCTGTGCAAGAAAATACCAAGCAAGTCAATCAATCAAAGAAGAGTCTACAAGAAAATTCCAACAATTCATGACAATATTTGCTCAGTACCTACCTGGTATAGCTCTTATTGCTGTCACGCAACAAGGTGCGACTTCGTCGACCGTTGTTGTTTTGCAAAACAACGCGCTTCTCAGGCACCTCAAATTGCTCCACCTATTAATCCTACTCCTATTCCTAAACAAGATCCTACTAGAGTTGGGGAGCAAATCCCTCCATTAGAGCTTGTAATTACACAACCACTTACACCTCAGGTAATGAATACTGGAATTCAACTTGAACACCATCAACCTCCCAGCCTGCATTACATGCTTAACTTAGAGGATCCTCATCCTCACAGGCTACACCATCAATTGTCATTGGTGGACCTATTGTTCAACCCAATGCAACTCTACTCCAAACGGCCACTCCAGCTACACCAGTTGAAGTTACTACTTCAACTCCTAAAGGTACTTTCGTCACGAAGGAAGATCTAGACATGTACCTGAGGGAAATACAAGCTAAGTCTGATGTGGGAGTATTGGATCTTAAGCTCCCATACAATCAACGTATTGCTGCTAAGCCATATCCTCAGGACTACGTGAGTCCCAAATTCATGCTATTCAATGGTAAGAAGGGAAGTGCCAAGGAACATTTGTTGAAGTTCATTGAAACGCTAGAGGTTTATGGATTTGATGATGATTTGAAGTTAAAAGAATTTTCTAAGTCCCTCATAGAGAAAGCGTACACCTGGTACGTGAACCTTCCCCCTGGATCAGTAGATTCATGGGCAACTATGTGCAAGATGTTCCTAGAGAAGTTCTTCTCCACACAGAACGAGTGACCTTGACTGATATGGGAAAGATTCGCAAAAAGCCTAAAGAAGACTTAATGGATTATATTGAGTGCTTCAGGGAGTGTTACTGGACATTCAAGACATATGTGAAAAAGAGCTAGTGAAAATTTGTATCCAAGGCATGTTCATCGAGTACGCGGTGCATTTGGAAAATCTCTCCTTAGCCTCATTCTCCACTTTAGTTGAGAATGCACGAAGGACCAATAATTCGGTTGCACGAAAAAGAGGAGGAAGTGCTAAGTTCAATAAGAGAGAACAATCGGTGAATCTGGCTCAGAGTGAAGATTCCAAAGGGGAAGAAACCAATAGTCGAGAAGCCCAAGGGTGAGAGAGCAAAAGAAGCACAGACTTATCCTTGCTCAATGGGAAAGGTGTACACTATACTAAATCAATGGTTGAGAGATGGAAATCTCATACTCCCAAGAGTAGAACGTTTGCCAACTCAAGAAGAAAAAAATAATCCTAAATTTTGTAGATTTCACAGGATTGTGGGGCATCCTACTAGGGATTGTTTTACTCTGAAGAGGATCTTTAATGAAAGAGTTGAGAATGGTGAACTTATCATCGAGAAAAATGATGTCAGGAATAATCCACTTCCAGCTCATGGCAATCAACACGGTGCTGTGAATGCTATTACCCATGATCCTGCTATAATTGAGTCAACAGACACACAGCTAGTTGGGGGACATGAAGAAAATGACAATGCACTTAAAATTGAAGCTCATGGGGATGATAATCTCATCTTTACTTTAATGAAGACTTCAAATTTTAAGAATTTCTTTGATCTCCTTGGATTTGATGATCATGCACGATTTGCAGCAACAACTGTACTTAATCAAATTGAACAAGGTCATTATAGTGAATGCGACATAGTTCAACCTAAGAAAGGAGTAGTCTGTACAAGGGACTATGCAATTACATTTACTAGGATTGATACGCACTTGAAGAACTTCAATCACAATCATCCTTTGTATGTAGAGAGTGTACTCGATGGTTACCCCATCAAAAGGACATTTATCGATAATGGGTCCTCACTCAATATCATGCCCATGTCTACTTTCAAGGCTGCAAGAATAGATATCCGATACTTGATGAAGCATCCCATCACAGTGAACAGTTTTATCGAATCTTCTACAATGACAATGGGTTATGTCAAAGCAAGTTTTAAAGTTGGGCCCATTGATGGCCTTGCTACATTTCATGTAATTGATGCACCGGTGTCCTATCACCTTCTCATAAGAAGGACATGGCTGCACGAGTACAACATGATACCCTCAACACAGCATCAGTGCATGAAAGGTCATTAGAATGGAAGTGATACCCTAATCCATGCGACAAAGAATCCATTCAATTGTAATGAACTCCACTTTGCTAAAGCTACATTTTTCTATGAACATGAAAATGAAGCAGATATGACTTTAGTGGAATCCTACGCAGAATCACTACCCACAGGAGAAGAAATTAAGACTCGAAAATTTAAAAAAAGAAAGAAACGTAGTTGTTGTAGATGTGTAAAGAAACACAAGAAGGCTTACAATAGGATGGAAATGTAAAGCAGTGCATAAATTGAAGAAAGAGCTGTTTATAACCAAGAGTGTTATTATCATATCTCACTTATTTCCTTTTTGTTTCTGTTTAAACAAAGCATTAGATGCTTTTACCTAATGAATGAACTGTATTACTTAATTAATGAATATTGTTCGTGAAAATATGATGGTGTGATCACTTATTTTCCTTTTCATCGCTATTGTCACTGCAAAGTAAGAAACTAATCTTCTTAGTGCGTAAAGCTAGTTTTGAAAAAAAAAAAAGGATCGACATCAGATTGAGTAAGATTACCCTTTAGTAATGAAAGAAAAACAATAACAAATATAACATTTGATTTAGACATCGTTGCTGATGGGTCATAGCTTAGCTCCCAGGCGCACGATGTCGATAGCTCATCACCACTTTCTTCTTGGTATTTCTAATTGTCAAGTAGTGGAGATAATCCCCTTGACAACCCCTATTGAACCAAGTAATCCTTAGCATGTGGTATTCTACACAAGTACTATATAGTTGAGTAGTGGGAAATACCCCATTGACTAATAAAAATGTATCGATAACAAATGCTATCGCAGCATGAGCTCGATTGATAACAAATGTTACTATCGCTGCATGAGCGTGATTGGTAAAACTGCTACCGTCGCTACATGAGCACTATTGATAATGAATGTTACTCTTGCATAGGCATGAATGTTCATTTTCCTTAAATGAATTGTCTAAACATCATCGTGAGGAAGTAGCAGTGCTACTTCAATGCACACGATAATGTAAGGATTCTACTCACCTCTTGTATTAGATAATATTACTGCTTAGTTGAAGTTTTGCTCCTAAGTGCGTATGATCATAAAGAAAAAAGGCATGTTTTAAAACTAAGTGTTGTGTTTCAATGACAATCCTTGTTATATAGACATGCTCTTTGTCTATGATGCCTATAATAACTTTACAAGTGTCTAAGGGATTGAAGTGATCCTACTAATACGTCTTTTCATGTGTTGCAACTATATGAGAGCTAGTACTCTAGAGCGCATGATGACCAGATGTATCAGCAAGGCAAAAATGAGTATCAAGATTATAAATAGATATAGAGTTGATGAGTTGATTTTATTGTCATGGTCAGTTTCACACATTCGATACAACTCATATTGAAAAAAAAAAAAAGACAATATTGCATGACTAAGAAGATTACAATGAAGGCAGGCACAAGTGGATGCCCATCACAACTCAATAAATTCTAGGTGCAATGCACATTTATGGTGCTTGAATTACAAAATGCTTGTTTGTGTGTGATCCTCACTTATGCAAGAATACATGAAGTTCATTTGTGCAATATGCTCAAAACGTGTATGTGCATGTGACACTAGCTTGCTCATGATACTACATTGCTCTTATATCATTCTGCTACAATTAGTCAATTAAAAGTACATGCATGAAAATAACGCTTGTCTTCAAACAAAGTCGATATGTTCCTTCAAGATATTGCAATGATGGCCTAAGCAAGTTCAAAGGAGCATAGGAAACGACATGCAAACTTGAGTACAAAAAAAAAGTATCGCGTACACTCTAAGCTGTGACAAGCATATATGCTAGATTTATACAAAGCAAGTGGGGTAAGGATATGTTATAAAGTCTTAAGGAGTGTTGGTATAGGATTCATTATATATGTTGACTCATACTTTGAGTGAAACCATCAATCATTATCCATATTATCAAAGTGAAAGTTCTCGAGTGCCATTTTCCAAAACGGCACGAGTCATCAACAATTTGTCTCCTATCTCTAATTTTCTGACAAAGTCAATGATACATACCAGACGATTGTCTACTTTAGAGTGTTTACTTATTATAATATCGTTCATCTACAAGATGGTGAAGAAAGCAAGTTTGATACTAAAATAATGAAAAAAAAAGGAGAAAGAGTCTTGGTACAATGAAAATAGTAGATGAAGTTGTTTATGCAAGACCTTGATTTAGAGGACAATATGTACTACTTGTGAACTCAAATTAACTACATGAGACATACACAACAAGTGTATTAGCTACCAAAGTATCGCATTCATTCACCAAACGACTAGGTGCACAAGATGAGAAAGAGTCCCCTCTTACAGTAGTGCGGTTGCAAGATTGTCACATGGGCGGGTGAGACACAGACAACTGAGGAGAGCCTCTCTCATAGTGGTGCGGTGCCAAGATCATCACATGAGGAATGGAACACAACGCAATGTGCGATTCCAAGATTGTCACGTAAAGTTTGGGACACGGACGGCTGAGAGTGTCATCATACAGTGCATGGTCTCAAGATTGCCATTTATGTGGTCGAAACACGGATGACAAAGAGCTTAGTCTTAAAAATCATGAGGCACCGTGGTCATTAGATGAATGAATAGAATACATGATAGACATGGATGTTTGAAGTTGAGTATTCTTTCAGCACATGTTCAAGAATCATTAATGGTTAATGACACTAATATGACCCTTAAGTAGACGATTTATAAAGTGAAAAATCATACCTGCAAAAATGAAGTCAAGGAAGAATACAAGCATCAACGACCTAACACATAGCAAGCCAAGCACATCAGCAATGCCTAAGTCCAACAATACAAACACTGATTAAGGCTTTCTTAGCAATGGAGATCAACCGAATATTGAGTTATTACACTAAAGCTAAAGTCACAGCAAAAGAGGAACCATTTACCTCAAAGAAGGAAATTCTATAGAGAGTTTGAACAACTAAAAAAAAATATGTTTGGGTTTGAAGAAAATTAAAGGGACAAGGATCAACCATCAAGAACGCATAACAACTAAGCGCATGGAACGATAGCAAGCTTTCCTGGTTTGTGCCTAAGAAGGGAAGATGACCAAAACAAGTGAGGTTTTGGATGAAATGAATAACGAAGGTTTTGTTCCTAATAAAGCAACTTACAATGCACTCATAAATGGACACTGTTAAGTAATAAATTCCCATGATACTTTAATCAAAACTAGGTTTGAATGGATAAAATGCATTGAGTGCATTCTTACCTACGAAAGGAAGGGAGTTAGAGAAGCATTCTACTCACAGCTTGTTCCTGGAAGACTCATTTCTTATCGATGGAATATGGCTCAGATTCTCCCTCATGATAGGAAGTTCCATTTTGACCACATCATAAAATAATGCCTGGGAGTAAAGATACTGTCTCCTGGACTTCTATGATCATTGCTTTGGCTCAGCATGGTCTTGGTGAAGAGGCCTTGCAACTATTCAGGAAGATGTTGCAATCGGAATGAAGCCAGACCACATAACTTATGTCGGTGTTTTCTCTGACCAATTTGTTTCCCCTCTCCCACAGGGTGTGTTGACGCCTTGTGCAAACAACTCAGGCCGTGTAACGAGTATTAAAAAAAAATTCTTCACGACAAAGGAATCAACTTGCTCTCCTTTGGAGGTGGCTCCATAGTGAATACATCAAGAGCTGCCTGTGCCACTATCCCAGCATCCAACGCCCTCACAAGAGCTTCATCAATGACACCTCCACGGGCAACATCAACAATTCTTACCTTTTTCTATTTTTGCAAATGATTCATCATTAAGAATCTTTGAGGTGGCAGGTGTTAAGGGCATGTGTAAAGAGATGAAATTTACAGTTGCAATTGCAATGGCTCATTAAAGCTGACTAGTTCAACACCTACTGTATGGGCATGATCTGCTGGGACATAGGGGTCATGAGCAATCACATGCATACCAAGACCTTTAGCACGGTGAGCAACTTTTAATCCAACCTTTCCAAAAGCCATTACAACCAGGGTTTTCCCTACAAGGGAAACACCAACATATTTGTTTTGCTGCCACTTTCCATCCTTAACAGATGCATCAGCTTGAGCTATATTCCTAGCCATAGCAGTCAACAGAGCGATCTCGTGTTCAGCGACTGCAACCGTATTGGTAGTGGGAGCATTAACAACCAAACAGCCATGATTCTGTAGTAGCACTCATATCTACTTTATTAATACCAACACCAGCTCTTCCAACCAGATTCATAACATAAGCTGAGCCGTTACCAGATCATGCCAGAGTTGTCAATGATGGTCTCTATCGAGCTATCAATATATTCCTCAAAAGATACTCAAATGAGATAACATTAGGGAAGATGCTTTACCTTCAATACGTCAAGTCAAGCTGAAGAGTTACTCAAATGTGGCTATGTCACTGTGGAGATAAAAAAAAGATAAGCTGACTTCAAGAATGAAACGCTGCCATAGACAACATTAAGAAAGTTAGATTTAAAATATATAAACAGAAATAAAAGAGAAAGAGGAAGCTCAGGATTTTGTAGAAATAATGAAGAATAAGCTATCATGAAAATAATAAAAAAAATTAAGGTAAGTGTTGAAAGAAACCTGTTGGTTGACGAACAAAGGTAAAGGAAGAAGACAAGCTATCCCTACCTGATAGAGTATTGAAATAGTAAAAAAAAAATGAAGAAGGAAATAGACAGTGTTGACAAATAAGGTAAGGATTTCATGGTGGAAACAAAAGACGTCCCATGTGCTGGAATAAATAGAGCATTATATTGTACCATGATGTACTACAACTATCAAATTATGACATCTGTCCCAAGTAGTACTATATTGTAACAGCCTTGGTAAATATGTGTTTGGCAGCAAGGGACATTCGTTTTTCAAAAAGAAAAAAAATGAGGAAAGCTGCTGCTTTCAGAGAAATTAAGTTTGGAATTCAGGCATGCTGAGTGTACCTATCCTCAACTGAGCAAACAACAGCAAGAGCATAAAAGGAAGCATTTCGAGCACATAAAGCACTGAATTGGGCCGCCATTCTATTGACTTACAATTTTAAAATAAAAGAAAATCTTATTTATCATCACAAGGATATCCTTGTGATGTTCCCTCTTGTGCAGGTAAGTCAAGCAGCAGTATAGGACAAGCCGAGCACTCACTGCAGCAAGCAACTAGAGTGCCATCATTGCTAGGCCGTGCATCAGCGAAGCATTGCTTAATGGAAGGGAGACTTATTACTATGCCAATAAGTGCATTTTGAATCATGGTGATAGTAACCCGGTAGAGGATCTGACGGTGGTAATGGATCACCCGATGCTATTCCTGATAATAAGCGTGAGAAGGCAGCAATCACACACCAAACATCACTTATAAAACACACATCTATACTAAACAACCAAATAAAAATCCAACCTTGAACTCCAAGGATGTTGGGACCAACATTAAAGTTCCCTCGTTTGTCACTCCCCACACTCACCCTTTTAATAATTTCAACTTCTTTACTATTCATAGTTGCAGGCTCAGCTATAGGAGTGAACTGGGGCGCAGTTTCGTTCCGTAAGCTTAAGACCTCAACAGTAGTAGATCTGATGAAAGAAAACAAGATAACTAAAGTGAAGCTTTTTGATGCTGACCCAGATGTAATGAAAGCACTTGAAGGGAGTGGGGTCCAAGTCATGGTTGGGATACCAAATGACTTGTTCAGTGTGTTGAGTTCTTCCTGTGTTGCTTGTGATTTGTGGGTTAAGCAGAATTTGTCTGCTTATATTCATAAAGGTGGTGCTGATGTTAGGTATGTTGCTGTTGGAAATGAGCCTTTCCTGTCAAGTTATTTTGGTCAATGTCAGAACTATGTTGTGCTTGCTTTACTCAATCTCCAACAGTCCTTGGCTAAGGCAAATCTTACTGGTACGGTAAAACTAGTGGTCCCTTGTAATGCAGATGCATATGAGGCTAATCTTCCTTCTCAAGGGGCTTTCCGTCCTGAGCTTACCCAAATTATAACACAACTTGTTCAATTTCTTAATTCCAATGGTTCACCATTTGTAGTAAATATATATCCATTTCTCAGTCTCTACGGGAGCTCAGATTTCCCCAAGACTATGCTTTTTTTTTTTTTTTTGGGATAACACATGCTGTAACAGATGGGGCCAATGTTTACAACAATGCATTTGATGGAAACTATGACACGCTTGTTGCTGCTCTCACTAAAATTGGTTATGGACAAATGCCTATAGCAGTGGGGGAGATTGGGTGGCCATCTGATGGAGCCGTTAGTGCAAATCTCTCTGTAGCCAGGGCATTCAACCAAGGCCTTATCAATCACATGCTCAGTGGTTAAGGAACTCCCCTAAGGCCTAGAGTGCCTCCAATGGACGTTTATCTCTTTAGTCTACTTAACGAAGGGGCAAAGAGCACGCTGCCTGGAAACTTTGAAAGGCATTGGGGAATTTTCTCTTTTGATGGGCAAGCAAAATATGCATTAAACCTTAGGAATGGGTTATTAAAGAATGCAAAGAATGTCCAGTACTTATCGTCTAGGTGGTGTGTGGCAAACCCAAATAAGGATCTTACAACTATGGTAAATCACTTTAAGCTTGCTTATAGTGTGGCTGATTGCACGACACTCAATTATGGTGGATCATGCAATGGTCTTGGTGTGAAAGGAAACATCTCGTATGCATTTAACAGCTACTATTAGCTGCAGATGCAAAATGCGCAGAGCTGCAACTTCGATGGTCTTGGTATGGTTACTTTCCTAGATCCTTCAATTGGCGAATGTAGGTTTCTTGTTGGTGTAACTGATAATTGTAAAGATGCTGTTCTTCAAATTCTTCATGTCATAAGAATAATCTTGGAAAATTGCTCAAATAAGCACTTTTCCTATTCATATGAGCATCATCTTTCAACTCTACTTGCTTCTACTGATGTGGATGTCGTTGAGGCCTGCCTGTAGACATTGGCTGCATTTTTTAGGAAAACTATTGGAAATAGCTCTATTAGAGATCCATCCCTGAGTTCCAAACTATATGCCCTTGCACAAGGTTGGGGAGGAAAGGATGAGGGTTTTGGACTCTCTTCATGTGCATTGGAGGACGGTTGTGATCCTGTTGCCTATGAATTGGCTGCACCCTCCATTTTGAGTTTTATGCGGTTAACAAATCATCAAATGGAAACCAGACTGAAGAATAGTCTTCTCAAGGTTTACGAATTATTCATGTACCAAGAATCGATTCTTATCCTGAAACTGATCTGGAGCTTTTGGATAAGTTAGTTACCAAGTATAACGTACCTAGTGGTTTGAGATTTTCATTATTGACTAGACTGTGTTTTGCAAGGGCTTTTGGATCTATATCTTCTAGGTAGCAATTTACATGCATTCGCTTGTATGCCTATGTAGTCCTTGTCAAAGCAAGTAGTGATGCATATGACTTGGTTTCTTTCTTTAATACAGAGCCTGATTTTGTCAATGAATTATTGTTATTATTGAGTTATGAAGAAGCAATTCCTGAAAAAAAAATCCGTATACTCTGTCTGCTTACGTTGGTTGCTTTATGTCAGGATCGTTCTCGTCAGTCTAATGTGCTTACTGCTATTACATCTGGGGGACATCGTGGGATCTTGTCCAGCCTTGTGCAGAAGTCTATTGATTCTGTTATTAGTGGTTCATCAAAAGGGTCTATTGTATTTGCTGAGGCTTTACTGTCTCTTATTGCTGCCCTGGTCTCATTATCAGCAAGATGTTCTGCCATGCGAGAAGCAGGATTTATATCAACCCTTATATCCCTTCTGAAAGATACGGATCCACAACACGTGCACTTGGTTTGCACCGCTGTCCATATTCTTGAAGCCTTCATGGAATATAGTAACCTAACTGCTTCATTGTTCCGAGAGTTGGGTGGTTTAGATGATATTATTGGATGCTTGAAGGTTGAAGTGTCTTATATTGAGAATTGTTCAAAACAAGGGGAAAAATCTGATTGTAGTGAGCGCACACAAACAGTTCCTACTGTTGCTTCCAGTGAGCTTGATAATCTGCAGCCTCTCTACTCTAAATCATTAATTTCACACCATCGACGGTTACTTTTGAAAGCTTTGTTGCGTGCGATATCTCATGGAGCTGATGCCCCTGGGAACACTTCAAGTTTGTATGGTTCTGAGGATAGTTTGTTGCCATAATGCCTCCATACAATTTTCCAAAGAGCAAAAGAATTTACTGATACAGCTGGTCTTCCTTCTGCTTTCTTGGATGTCATTATCGATGGTGTTATCTACTCTGCGGAAGCAATATCGTGCATACCTCAGTGTCTAGATGCTTTGCGCCTCAATGCTAATGGTCTTCAGGCTGTGAAAGATCGCAATGCCTTGCGATGCTTTGTGAAAATATTTACATCCCGAGCATATTTATAGGCTTTGACTGGTGATACTTCAGGATCATGCAATCATCACCAAGACTTCAGATTTTGCTGCCTCTAGTCGACATTTACGAGCCCTTTGTCTTATCTTACAGCATTTAGAAAGGCTAGTCTCCCATTGATAGTAGATGGAAAGACATGCGGATCTTAGCTGTTAAATGGCATTGGTGATGGAATGGAACTAAGATCTAAAAAAAAACCACATACCAACGGAGGCATGCTAGTATATATATATATATATATATTTTTTTTTTTTTTAAAAGTAACACGAATGTCAACATGGGGCAATTCATGTAGACAATACAATGTTGCAAAGATGTACTCCAAGAAAATTTGATTGTTCGGTGAATAACAAATGTCTCACTAAACTTTTGCATTGCGAGCTATCAAGAAATTGATACACCAAGTAGCGGTACAGCTAAGTTATAGCGCGTGTGCACTGGATGAAACTTTTGTCATTCGAAAGGGCTTAATTAATGCCCAAATCCCTCCGATATGTTTCGAAGTGCTTTAGTCAAGGGGCATAATGTAGATGTATGGATTTCATTATAAAGGCTTTAAGCCTGATTTATTATTTGGATTTAACTCTCTGGGTTAAAGTGACAGGGCTTAGAGAGTTAGGCCTAATTATATTGGGATGATCATGGGAGAATTAGCATGGAAGGCTTGGAGTAGGGCCCGTTGGAATTGGCCTGCCCAATTTCAACCTTTCTCAAATTGGCTCACACACATTACAATAAAGGCCCCAATGGGCCTGGGTCCATAAGGGAGCCCACATTCATATCCACTTTGAGAAGGACTCATCTTAGCCGTTGGTCTTCTGTTTCATCTGACGAATGACATCGACGGCCAGATTCTCTATAAATACTCTTAGTTCTTACCTCATTTGGATAAGTGAAAATCTTAGACAAACATCGTTGTGCTGTCGGATTTACATTTTTGTGAATCAATTACTCGACTCACTCAAGAACGCACACGATATTTGTGGTACTTAGTGAGGTTGATGCTCTTTAGCTCTCTCACCTGTCACACGTGTGTTAGAGCCTATTGAGATTGCCTACTCCTCCTCCCTACACGATTCTCTCTTGATCATCCTTGCACGTGTTGTTTCCCTAGGTCACGTGTAGCGCAATAGTCACGTGGCCTGCACGTGATCGTTGCATCCAGACTCATGCCCACACAAGGGTCATTTTTGTAATTAGGCTTTTGGCTTAATTTAATGCTATAGGCCAGTCTTTTGGGCTAGTGATAAGGCTTAGAAGACCGAGTTTAATGAGAGATGTCGTAGAGAGACTCGGTTTGATAGGCTTAGAACAAGAATCATCAGACTGGTTCGTTCTAATCTTGGCCTAATTTGGTTTTCTTGTGTGCAAAAAAATGGACTTCAGAAGTATTTTCATGTGATGATTGGGCTTTATTTAACTAAAATAAGTATGAAACCTTTTTATATTGGAAAAAAGACTATTTTCAATAAATAATAGACTTTTTATATTATAAAAAAGCCGTAAGCTCTTTCCAAGCCCATTTGCAAGCCTAGCCCATTATTAAAAAAAGGAAGGCTTCAATCTCAGCTGTCGGATCCTTAGGAATGATCCAAAGGCTGGCATTAGCTTCCAACATCTATAAATAGGAGGTTGCTCTTCTCATTTAGATAGAATTTGGTGCATTGCTAAGATTGAAAGTAACATGAAAACTCCACTGAAGCATCTTCAAGAAAGATCAAAGTACTTATTCTATGAAGAACAAGTCAAGAATGATTGAATCTATCTGATTTGATCTTCTGTTACACTCATACACTTAAGAAACTGGGTTTGCATGTTCCTCCTCCCACGCCCCTCTTTGTGATGTCCTACACGTGTTATTAGTTCAAGACTTCTCTTAGGCCAATTACCACGCCTATCCCACGTGATCGGCCAGCTGCAGTAACCCTACCACACACCTATATATAAAGATATAGCATCTTTAGATGAAGGATTGCAATATTTATATGAAATATTATAATTTTTACTTAATACGAAATAGTACAGCACTTAGCATGTGGTATTTCCATAATTTTAAGCTTGTATCTGTTTTTTAATATCATAACATAACATTGTTTAAAGAGAAAAAAGAAAAAAGTAAACCGATCCGTAGACATATCAAACAACATATGATAAATAATAAATACTGGGATAATCGATTCACATTATTTATATATGTGTGTGTCTATATATATGTTATTTAGACCCTTCACAATCTACGAGCAAATCCATAATTTTCGATAAGGCCGGGTCCAACTGTTGAAAGAGCTTATCTCTTAAAAACTCAAACAGGCTGATGAGCTCTTCAGTGTGGCCCAATTACAACGTCTACTTCCAAGTCCTGGTGTGGTTTTGGGGTGAAGACGAATGAGACAGAATAGAGTGCTGGTATGTATGTTCTACTTCTAAATAGCTAAAAATGGGTCGTTTTTCAATAACGAGACTAGCAAAGCAAAAGTAGCAAAGCATTTGAGGTGATGGTTTGCATGTTAAAGCACCAACATGGGTTGGGTCCAAGCAGAAGAAGTTGGATCAGCCCAACTCTAGTCGTTTGACGCTGGAACAAAACTAAGAAAAATGAGAACGGTCGGCCATTTGAAATTTGTGAAATTAAATACCATTTAAAAATCACAAGAAGCTCCAAGAGTACCGTCTATTGCATTCTGAACATGTATGTTGAATAGATATTAAAGAAAATGAATTGTTAATGGAGAAAGTGTATTAGCCATGAAAACGTATGAGTGAGAATGAAAAACTTTAAATAGCCAAAAGGTATAATCACTAATAATGTATTAGTGATAGAATTTTTTAAATATATATATGTCTATATGTGTGTGTGTGTATAAATATATGAGATGAAGTGTTATTTGGTTGGCAGTGAGAATAACTATCATTTAGGGATGACTTTTATAGAGAACTAGTTATAGCATATGTTATGTGTTATGTGTGGATCTCCATTTTATAGATACAGTTAAAAGTTCATTAATATTACTATATATTGGCAATTGCATTTATAAATTGTTTTAAATATGCCATCTAAGTTATTATCTAATTGTACAAATGTATATCACATATTAATTGTCAAAGTGTTGCATGGGAATCACATTTGGCGCCCCTTAACTTACATTTGCTACTTGTGCAACCTAGGAGATTACTGACGATAATATCACACCAACACACCTGTAAAAATGCACGTTTTGCTGATTTGTTCATACACAATTATTAGTAGATTCCTATCCGTTTTAGAAGTGCATAAAAATAGTAAATGATAAAAAGTATGTTATATATTAAGATTGTTTCCTCCATTTCAAAGGCTCAGGTAGGACTTTGGGCCCTTTTAGACTGTTTACTTTTATTATTAGCTATATCTTGTTGGGCAACATTTTAAAAGTGACTACATGGAGGCCCATATGGAGATTTAAATATGTATGATGAGTATATTTAGAAAATACATATTAAAAATTTTAAAACACCAAAGTGAAAAGATTGCTGGTGATTAACGGATATCATATTTCTCTTATTTGATTGTTGAATAATATGATCTGTAATATAGTTGTAATTAGACAGCTAATTTTTTACTAAATCAATCAATTCAAAGAATTAAACTTTTGATTGGCTGGTGATTATCTAATATAGTAATATATTTAGTTATTACATGGTAATAAAATAATTGGTGAAACAGTGTGGAAATTTATATTGCTCCTGAGTGTAAATGATTATTCATTATTGAGCTGTTATTATTAATCAAATAAATAATATAATATGCTTCCTTTTTTTGATGAAATTATTATTGATTAATGATTACTGAATAATGATTTATTTATAATCTTATAATATCAATTATTTGATTAATCACTATTCAACTGGCTATATAATTTGTTACGTAAGTTTTATCGCTATATAGTTTACTTATCACTGTAAAAGCATAGCAGATATTCCTAACTCTAGTCGTAAGAGGTAATAACTAGTTGTAGGAAAGAGGTATTCTAAGGAAACTTGTTCTTACGCCCAAAAAATTAACAAAATAAATAAATAAATAACTTGTTCTTCTTCCTCTCAACTTGATTATTCTATAAGAAGTCACCAAGTAGGAGACAGTGGATTATAAGTAAAATTGTTTATTTAGTTTTTGATAAACTACTTTTGCAATCATTGACCTGCTGGTTAAAATAAAAAAAAAAAATCCTATTTATTTAATAAATATTAAAAGGAAAAAAATGATATATTGTATTAATAACTAATTTATAATGTTTCTTTTGCATATTAAAAAACACATAAAACCCTAAATAGATACTTAGTTATAAGAAAAGGTTACTCTAAGATTAATATTACAAAGCCTCTCTCTCTATATATATTAAGTAAATGGTATCTTTGATGACTCTTTTGAAGATACACGCTAATATCTTGGAGTATTTAGGCATATTAAATAGAGAAAGATATCTAGGATGTATCTTTATTTTATTTTATTTTTATATTTGAAAGTTTTATCATTAACTAGACTAGAGTAAAGGGTTGGATCTTGGATTCGCCCAACTTCATCAAGATAGGTTTTTGACCCATCCCGGACATGGATCCTCTCACGAATAAGGATTTCGCGCGTAGCCAGGTCCAACTTAAGTTGAGGGTAGATCCGTAGGATTCAAGTAGGGTTTGGGGAAATAAAGGAAAAATAAAATAAAATACATGATGTGACTGTCCGCATGTTTGCAAACTATGCAATATAGAATTGGGTAAAGAAAAGACAAACGAGGGAAAAAGTAGGGATGCAATCAGATTGGGTTTCAGGCAGGTCATATGAACCTAAACCTGAATCCGCTACACTATAGGGCATATCAAACTCGATCCTATAACTCTATAGGGTTTTCCTTCTATATCCAAACCTGCCCTACAGGGTTTACTTTAAAACCCCTCACTCGCCTGACTATCAACCCAATTACCTGCTCGACCATCCGTCTAATTATCAATCCAAACCTGCTTTGCTTATTTTTTTTTTTTTCAATAAGTTCAATAGACTTAAGTCAATAAAATAATAGTCTAATAACATAGCAATTCACCTTCTCTTTGCCAACCTATTTTTAAATTTAGCCTGTTACTATGTTTATATTTAGTAAATGTATTTACATTATAATTTTTTTTACTAAGACTAACGGGTCGAGTGGGTATCCATCAAGTTCTAGTAGTATCAAAACCTGACCTTAATACTTTACATGATTTTTTACCTATGTACAAACCCGACCTTATTACCCTATAGGGTTTTTATCAGGTTAGACAGGTCGGAAACCCGCTAATAGTCAACCCGATTGCATCCTTAGGAAAAAGAGAGTGAGGGAGCAAGGAGATAAAAAGAGAGAAAGATAAGTGGTAATTGGTAAGTTTGCCAAAGCAGACCCGTCGTTGCACAAAAGGAGGAGTCGAGAAGGAAATCAATGAGTCAAGTGAAAACTTACTGATAGAAATTAGACTACAAATATGCTCTGCTACTATTCTAATTTCAAGCAAACCACATTTGACATAAAGTTTGGCACACACCTTCCTTTCTCTCAAACTCACCATACTTCTTTTAATTTTTTACTCTTAAGCCCACCTGTAAATAATCAATTGGTTGATTATATTACTAAATACTACCTTTTTTTTTTTTTGCCATTTCCTTGTGGTGGATGAAGCTCTAGGAAAAACAAAATAAAAAACTTGTTGCATTATAACAAGCAATCAATGTGTGGAAGGATACACATAATGCTATATCTTATCTTACATTACATAACACTCTAAACTGAGAGTGTTTTCAGCCCACCACGTGTCCTCACGAGAGATGGACACGCTAAGGTTCAAATTCTACTAGACCACAATTACAAAAACAATATACTTCGATGTCTCACATTAAAGGAGAACTTCTAAAACATTTTTGTTATAATAAAAACTTCCGAATAACTGGGTTGGCATAAACGAAGTGCCAAATCAAAATCAAACTTAAAAACATTATATGTAAAGTATCATAACTTCAACTAAATCATAACATAAGAATTTCAACGTTATAGTTCCAAAACTCTGGTTATCTCAAATCAGTTCATCTAAAAGTTAGTTGGTAAGTCAGCTTCACTATCGTCATCTCCATGGCCCTTGTATACATCATACCCGGACACATCGAAAACTATAGGTTCTTCACCTAATCTTAAAAAATAAAAGGAACGAGCGCGAGGTCCAGTATGTCAAACCACAACCATATACATATGAGCAAATAGAATATAATATCACATGCAACAAGGTAATATATGCAACAACACATGTTATTATCTTTAATTAGCCAGGTAATTAACGTAGTTAAGAACCATTCGCAGTTAGCACTAAACTCGGACTAACTAATGACTCTATGAAAAGCAAATACATATATAGATACTCATAAATATACTAGTGTTATGTACTCTCCATACACCCTGGGTACTGTACTCGTACTACTCTCCTAAACTATTAGAATAACCTCTGTGCATAACTCTACTCAGGATAACATTGCACATAGATCATCAGGGTGCCGTTCTAGTAGTACCACTACTCTTGATTCACTAAACCT
Organism: Combretum micranthum; assembly: GCA_024138025.1. Taxonomy (NCBI): domain Eukaryota; kingdom Viridiplantae; phylum Streptophyta; class Magnoliopsida; order Myrtales; family Combretaceae; genus Combretum; species Combretum micranthum. The sequence continues at coordinate 44,577 of JAMXBD010004251.1, read as the reverse complement.
AGCCAAACACAAGCAACAACCAATTTTAAAGCTAGATAACATTAAGTTCATTTAGAGTTTTTAAGCCTAAGTTCATAAAAAACAGATAAGATAAGGACGTACCTAATACAAGTTTGGAAAGGTTAACCTAGCTTCACCAAAGAAACCTAAACACAAGAAAACACTTGCTCAAAAACTGATTTCAAAAGGTAAACATAATCCTAGGTTCAACCACACCTTTTTACTTAGATTTAAGAGTACTAGAAGATAGGCTCAGAGACTAGGTGTTTAAAAAGGTTAAAAAACAAGGAAAGAAGAAAGCTACACAATCTCCCTCTCAATCACACCTGTGATGGGAGGCATGATAGCCTCTGGAAGGGAAAAACACCCGTGTCACACCAATTATAGAGGGCATGATCAGCTCAGGAAGGAAAAACTTCAACATAACGCCTTCGTCAGCTCGTTATGGGGGCGTAACAACCATCACCGCCCTTTTTGGGGCCATGATGTGGGCGATGACAACCATCATAGCTTATATCAAGGCCGTGATTATCATAAATCTATCACACTTAAGGAGACCATGGCATGTGTCACAGGCATGATCTTTGTCCATACTCCTACTTGATCAAAACACGAAAAACATCAAAAGAAAAACATTTTTTTTCTATTTTTAACCCAGGCCAAACTCCCAAAACATATATATATATATATATATATAGAAACACAAAACATCATTCCCCGAACACAAAAGACGTTCCTTCCTCTTTTGTTCACAAAAACACCAAAATCACCAAAGTTAGAACTTAGGCATTGAGTCCCCTTCGATACCAATAAAAAACTTAGAAAAGACAACTCTTTTAGATCACTAAAAAGTTGAAAAGTAGCAAACCTATCTAGATATTTGACCTTTAACCTTCCTTGAGGCGATAAACAAACTTGAGAGAGGTTTTAAGATTTGCGTATTTGTGAAACTGTTGAGTGAAAGGCGTATGTTTTAGATGAGGGAGAGGAAAAGTTTTTTTTTTTCGTTATTATTCATATTAGGGTGGACCATAAAATCCTATCATTTATCAACATATGGGAACTTTTCCCTTCTCTATGATTTATTTATTTTTATATTACATCTCTTCTCCCTTAAAAGAAACTTTTTTACTCAAAAGTTATTTGGATTACTGTAACTCTTTTAATCCTTGTTTTCAACTCCTTAACCCGTGCTTCCATCTGTTCTTCGGTATTTAAGTTGTTTTCTGCTCAATTTCTAATTCCTTATCCCATATCCACTTGCTTCTAAAACTCTTTCCTTTACTATTCACATGAGTATATCTTCCAACTAGAATATAATTTAGTCATCTTCCAACTAGAATATAATTTAGTCGATGTCTCCATAATTCCTAACTTTTATTATATAGATTTGGTACACTTTGTCCACAACTACATGATACACTTCAAGAATATCAGTTAAACTTATTAGCAAAGCCTGTCATAAATCTTGCCTCCGTTTATCATCTTTACTATTGAAAACCTTCCTTACACATAATCTCCTAATCAATTCGTCAAGCGACATTTAGAAAGTTGAAAATCATACAACTATAATTTAAACCTTAAATTCTAAGCTTCAAATGTTACTATGTCATATGCACTTCTATTAATTCAACTTAGTTTTTATCCCAATTGTTCCATATCAAAATAATTTATATCACTCATGTATCATCCATTTAATCCCAAAACATTCATTAACTAACTATACCATTTCCAATACACTTTCTCAATTCTTAATATCTTTTCTTATGAGGATTAAAGATTGACACTTATGGCATTTAGTAAATCTTTTAAAATCAACAGATAACTTCTAACCCTTCCTTTAATATTATTACTTTTAGCATTCCAATATTTTCTTGATAATCAACTTATAAACTGCACATTGTCTCTACAATCATTACTCTATAAATCTATCCATGAGGTTCTTAGATTACATGATTATTCTACACTTGGATTGGGTATCCTCATGCTCTTGTTTAATTTGTTTCTCAGCAAAGGATCTTCTTTTGATTGTACGCTTATATTACTTTAGCTACTAATCCAACTATCACACTTTTTAATTTGAATTTATAGCATTGTGATCTTTATACTTCTTTACTTTCACTATTGATCCTTCTTAATCATCCCATTTCATTCGTCTTCGATCTTTCAACCTTCCATATATCAATTTCATTTGTCATAATTCTCTATTCTAAAACTTTTCCTCATATCTTACTATTTTATTGCTATTTATATATTTTATAGTACGTATTTATGTTTTTTTCTCCATCTATAGCTCTTTTCTCTATCAAATATCTTCAATTTCCTAAGGGTTAATTTAATTAGTCAAACAGCTCTTCTTTTGGCTATGCTCCTACATTTCCTATTCACTAAGGCAACGGCCATACTTCTTCACTTCCTACATTCAAATTATTACAATTTCTGTTCTTTCCACATGTTCTTAGTTCTTCTAAAATGATTCATGTTACCTTTCTCTTAGCCTCTAAATTCCAACCCACACTATTCTATTGTTATTTCCACTCCTTAGATCTAAACTTTTCATTAGCATCCTTCTATCGAGTCTCCCATGCTTCTAATGAGACATTTTGTAATAATTGGTATTTATGGTTTCACATAGATTTCTTCTATAATACTCCTCAATAGCTCATAGTCATAACCATGTCTAATCATCATTACTACCTGTCATTCTTGGATTTGTCATACCTTGCAATTGACAAAGATCACACTTCATTTTTTGAATTACTTTTCTCTATATACCTCCATATTCATAATAATATTTAATTATTATCCCATTTATACTGGTTATCCCCTATTTCTTTCCATTTACTCTTTGGCATAATTTCTCTCATTACACTCATGTGTACAATTTTATGTCTGCTAGGCCAACAATCTCATTTTATAATGTCAAACATCTATTAGGATCTTCCATGCTTCTTAGCTATATTGTTATTTTCTTCTAGTCAACTCCAGTCATCCTTCTTTTATCCTTAAACTTCTATCCTGCTCTATACCTTTTATTATTGTGATCATATCGCAATAGTAGTCTTTATGTTTCTCCCATTTCATCAATCATATTCTTACCTTTCTAAGCATTTATTGTCATACTAATGCTTGTTATCTCAAACTTTACTATAATTTACCTTGAATACTCCTTCAACTACAGAATTAGGATTTTCTCCACCCCTACACTTGCCAACAACCTTCAATAAAGTAGTCATGATTATTTTCCTACTTCATACTATGTTTACTCCACTTTACCAAAGGAAAGGAAAAGAAAGGAAAAAAGAAAAACATAATTACATATATAAATAAAAGATATGATTTTCATGCTCTTAAGCTAATATTTTAATAAGTGTAATAGTTATCACATGGTACATTGGATGAGTTATTTTACTCGCTTATGGTATTACTATTTACACATTTGTTGTCTTGATTTTAGATTCTATTAAGGCTTATTCTGTATTTTCTATTTACTTTCAACTAATTTTATAATTTGTTGTTTCTCACTAATTTTGGCTTTTACCATATTTGGAGATTTTCATTATTTTTATCTTTCCTTTTGTATCACCGTTAATGTTATGGATATGAGATTTCTAGTCTTGACATTTTGTTTTACTATATAATCGTTTCCCTTATCTCTATTGTAATTATAATTTTATTCTATCTTTAGTTTATTAACCTCCACTCATTTGTCAAGTTTCGTGTGTGTGTGTATATATACCTATTTCCATTAGTTAAATTTTAAAGTTAAGAAATGTTTTCCTTTATCCCAACACATGTACATTTGTGAGAGGACTAACAAGTGCTAACAATATATGAACCGACCAATACTAGATTGACATATGACTCAACTCTCATGATTGACTCAATACAACTAGACTAAACTGAAAGGACTCGACATGATGAGACTCGACACAATATGGCCGTACTATTGATGACATATAATACATTAACCTTAACAATTAACAATAGGAATACAAGAACGAACAATGAGCTCATTAATCCTAGCTCAAGTGTTTGTACCTTAGGTCCATAGATTTTATATAGTTATGCGCTAATCTTGTAATGGCAAGACCATTCTTGAGTGTTTTCCACTTTTAATCCCAATGAGCATATGCTAAGGACATGAAAACACTAATACAAGAATATCAAGCCATCACAAGAAGTGGATCTAGTGTTTAAAAGAGTTTTTGTTGAGATAATGTTATGTTCATACATGTAAAGTAGGGATCTTGCATGGAAAGTTATGTTCATGCCATGAAACTCATGATTCATGCACTATATATGGTAGATCTAGTGTTTAGACATTCATACCTTCATCTACATTTATGTTCATATGGTTATTTTGAGCTTTCATGCATTAATGATCATAAAAGCTTAGCCTTGCATGTGAATAGATGTCACGCCCCAATGGGTACCCTAAACGTGACAGTCTGCCACACTCAATATTAAAGCTTAAGTATGACAACCTTAGCCATTCCCAAAAGCTTTTTATATTAAGTGTAAGGCGTACTTTCACAACTTTTAGAAGACCATGAATGGAATTATGTAGTTTAAGAGGATATAAATAACATATTTAAGAAAAGAGGATTTCATAATAATCATTCATTCATATCAATGGCTTTACGAACTTAGGGACATTTCATTTGATAACTAATCTAATACATGGATATTTGCTCAATAATACTAATGCTTCACTTTTATCTATTATCCAAAAGAGATTACCTGCCCACAGGGTCCTCGTGGCCTTAATCATAAGTAAGGGAACTGCAAAAGATATCTATTGGAGCATAAGCTAAAGGCTTAGTGAGAATTATTTCCATAAATAACTTCTTGTAACAAGATTCAAACAAGTTGATTTAATCAAACAAATGTAATGCACAAACACGTGGGCAAACAAGCATATAGTTTTCCGGGAACTATATATTGAATGGATTTGCGCCCTCCATTCGGAGTTTGGTGATACATAACCTCAATTCAAGTAGTTTTAAATAAAAAGTTTTCATGCTCGCGAGCACTCATCGCCAAGCATTCCGAATCTACTTGATTGACCTTGCTTTCGGATATACCACCAAACATATTCCATTAAGCCGCCAAGCAATCGCTTTCGGATCTCCCGCCAAGTGTTGCTTTCGACATGAGCTTACTATCCTTCTCACCCAAGGATAATAACCCAAAATGCAATGTGACTCACTTCGTGGTATGCATGAATTCATTTATTTAAAGAGTCATAGCATAATTATTCTTAAATTTAAGGCGATCAAGGAATTTCATACAAATCAATACTATACTAAAACAATCATTTAAAACAATTATGGCTTCGATATTCTTAAAAATTCTTTCAAAGAATTATTTACATACATATTGGTTTATCTTTTTCCTAACTCTAATGCAACTAATTTACAAGCACAACAAGTATAGCATTTAATGGAAATAAACTCACGATGCCATGGTGACTATTCTTCTATGTGGGTGAGTCGTTCACACACTCCACTTAGCCGTAATAATCCTCGGGGTAAAGGAATCCTTCCTCGGGTCACCTAGCCAAGGATAATACCCACAATGAGTTTTTCTTGATGATTTTCTTGAATTTTGACAAAACAATGTCAAAAGAACATTAAAGTTCGTATAAAGGAATGTTCCAACTTAAAATGGCCATAACTTGGTCATTTTAACTCGGAATCGCGCATATAATATACCGATTTCTACCTACTCGAAAAGATCTACCCATTTCCAAAATTATATTCAATAAACAAGGCCATATAGACTCCGAAAAAGTGGCGACAAAATTTACCACGGATTTCCCAACAAAAAAACCTTGGTTCAAGAAATCAAGATTTTGCTTAATAAATACCTAGTTATCTATATAGTTGAAAAATTTTCTTTTTATAACTATATAACTCATATTAAGTATGCTCAAGTGTCTCGTTGTCCAATTATTTTTCTTTGGTAAAACAATGTCGGGTTGAAGCTTTTTGAAAATTGTTTTTGTAAATTTCTTTGAAATGAATACCTTGCTTTCTTTGTTTTCTAAAAACTTTTTATGTTGGTTTTATTATTTTTCCTAAGTAACCTTTTGAAAATAAAAATTTTCTACTCCCTAAGTTACATTAACACTATTTTGAAGTTTTTTACAAAATATGTTATTCTTCATATTTATTTTTCTTGTGCAAATTCCTTTGTTTATTTGTTTTGCAAAAATCTTTACTTGAAATTTCTCATTCTTTTCTCATATCTTATGTTTTTCACAAAATCATCCATGCATGAAAATTTGTTTTCTTCATAAAAACAATGTGGAACAATTAAGAACTTTTTGTAGAAAAACTAGTTTCTATAATCTTATTAACTTCCTCTTGTAACTTAAAAAGGAATTATTTTTGTTTTAAACCATAGATGTCCTTTGCCTATTTGTTTGTAAAGGTCTTTACTTGAAAATTCCTTAGCCATTCATCTTATTTATCTTTTTTTTTTTATAAAAAGAACCATTTTTGTATCAACAAATATTTTCTTTTGAAAAACAAGGTGGAATAATAAAGATTTTAGTAGCTTTTTAAAGTAAAAGTAGTTTATAAAATTATAGTGAGTTCTTTTTGTAACATGAAAAGGAATGAGTTTATTTTGTGTTATCTTATAGATTTTATACTTTACATAAACTTATTTCTAAGTGACAAAATTCCTTCTTTTGTTTAATTATCTTTAGAAATTAAATTTTTTTTTTGGACAACAATCTAAATGAACATGATTATGAGAATAATAATAAACAAAATAACATAAAACATAATTAATAAGGTCAAGTATTGGAGTCTTAGCTTTTTCAAGGCTCCCGGGACTAAGAAGTAGACTAGTCCCAAAATAAAATAAAGAAAAACTTGTTTTGACTTAATGAGGATAAGTCTAAGACTAGAGACTAGTCTTATTTCAACAAGGAATTAAATAAATAAATTGCAATGGAAAAATAAATAAATTGCTTTGCATGAAATAAATAAATTGCAAGTGAGCTTATATGCTCTAAAGAACATAAACATAAATGGATTGGCATGAACAATAACAATATATGAACATAATGTAGTTTCCAAAACTTGTAGTCTTTGGAAACTCACACTATGGTCATGTAAAGTTACATGACATGAAGAAGAAGAACGAAATATAAAGTAGTTACCTAAAGGAGACTTTGATATGGTTATGTGGTTATGGGTTTTTGTTGTTGGTGGAAGTTGTTGTGGAATTATTTTGACAGAGTTTTGGGATGGTATTTTGAGAGAGTTTTGAGAGGAAAATTTGAGAGAGTTTTTGTATGAATTTGTGGGTAGTGAATGTGTGAAAGACGTGAAAGAGGAGGGGGATATTTATAGGAAATTGAAGAGTGATTTTTGTGTGATTAAAATAAAAGAAAAATAAAACAATTTGAGAGGGAAAGAGGGACAAGGGGCGCCGGCCATGCATGGGGGAGGGGGAGATTGATTTATTTTTTTGACTTTTTGGAAAATAAAAGACGTAATATGTAAGGTAAATGTGATATAAAGTTATGGGAAAGGTAAAAAGTTAAGATTATAGGTTATGTAGAGTGTAAGAATAGGTGTAAGAAAAAGTAGAGATAAAAGAATAGTGTAGAATAGTAATGAATAGTGTAATGTAAAGTAGATATGATAATTAAAGTACCGATAGAAAGAAAATATGCGTATAATAGCTTTATCTGTTATTTTTACTTACCGAAAAATTATGAAATTGATATTTCTGGAAAACTTATATTTTTACGAGTCTAACGGTGTATTCGGAATATTTTTACTATTTCAGGCTTCCGGACGCGTTTTTCGAGAACTGTGTCCGATCGGGTTCGAAGGACACCCGAATTTCGCGAAACTGAAATTTTTATAAAACCTATGGTTATTACGAACTATTCTAGCTTATTATCCTAACTTCGTTTTTCAAGGCCAAAGAATACGGCAATGCCGGATTTAGTTTGGTATGGTAAACTAGGGTTTTGTCGACCTTTAGGGTTTCGTTTGACTTCCGGTTTAGGGTTTTATGCTAAACCGATTCCGAAAATTTGGGGGTTTATAATAGATGTGTTAGATGATAGATTTTCATGTATAGGAGGTAAGAAACTTGAAAAAGAAAAGATTTTGTTAGAAATGCCTAGTTGAAAATTCGGATGGAATTTGAAACCTATTTTAAAAACCCTCGAAACCACTTTAAAACTCATATATTTCATGAAAAATGAAAGGTTTATGTAATAGGTATCTTTAAGGAATTATTTTTACAAGTTTAGATGAGTTTAGGCATGAGTAATATGTAAAACAAGTAGTAAAGTTAGAATGGAAAATCTTGAGATAGTGATCAGTTTGTTAAATTCGTAATTTGGAGCAATGCCTACATAAACACCTAGTATTCAAGCTTAAATTGCATGTTTTATGAGTTAAATGAAGTTCTTAGACAATAGATATAATAAAGCTTCAATTTTGATGCATTAAACAAGTTTTCTCAAGGGAACTATGCAAGAAAAGAAAATTTCCAAAATTCGGATTTTTGTGAAAAGCTTGTTTAAAAACATATTTGCCGAGTGAAAAATGTGGATTTTTATGCATAAATGAAGGTCATGGATGGTATAGATGTTAAGGAATCATTTTATCTAGATAGTAAATGAATTCTAAGAATAAGATCTTAAAACCCTAGGGAATGAAAAATTAGAAAGATAGATTTTTAAGAAATGGCTATTGAAGAGACTTATAATAAATAGGAGTTCTTAAGAGTTCATTATCAAAAATTGTCAAGATCATGCATATATTGGACTCAATACATGACATTCATACTAGGAATTCATTCATATTCCATCTATGCATGAGTTATCAACTAGAAACATTTTTAGTAAATGCGAAACAATTTTTCGGAAAGGGGAAAGTTACAGAACAGATCTGATCCCACTGTTCCGTGACCTTAATGTTTTCCAAACTTGAAAATAATATTAGAATTAGATAGATCTTTTGAAGTAGATAGAAATCGATGTAAAATTTGCGAAATTCCGAGATAAAATGATCAAGTTATGGCCGTTTTAAGTTGGAACTTCCGCAATAGTGAGAATTCCGATTTTGTCTAGCTTAGATGCACATCTTGGATTAGTTAAGTGATGAGATTCTTATTAGGTTGTTCTTATTTGGTAGGTGATCCCGAGCACGACGATACCCTACCACCCGACTACTATTATTAAGAGACCGGCGTACCATGGCCGAGTGAGTATTACTTCCGATCTCAATTATTGCTTGTGATTGTAATGATAGTGGCATTAGTTGTTTAGGCAAAGATAAAAATGAATATGCATGATGGTGTATATGGGGATTATATACTTGTCTGCTGTTGATATGTGAAGTTGAACTTAAGGAATATCGAAACCAAGTGTTAAGCTACTGCTTGTATAGCGAGGAGTTATAATTGATTGTCTGCGAATATTTGTTGGTCACCTAAAACAATTGGATTAATCTATTATTAGACCTCAATTATAATTGAACTCATTCATATCATGACGGAGATGGAGCATTAGCATTTGTTGGTTTTTCGTGATCCATAAAACGAATATGTTGGTTGATCGTGATCCATAAAACGAATATGTTGGTTAATCATGATCCATAAAACGAAATATTGTTTAGTTGTCCGTGAGCTTAAACGGCGTCGTACCGCAGGATTCGTTAATCTGCTAACCCAGAATGGAGGGCGCAAGTCCATCCACATATGATTTCCGACTGGTCATATGTTTGCTGAACTCATTTGTTTGATGCATATCATTTACTTGAGTAACCACTTGCTTGAATGATTTGCCTTAATTGCGATATGGAATTTTTCACTCACTAAGCTAGTTAGCTTACGCCCCTATAGTTTTTACTTGTTGCAATATGAATTCATTTGGCTTAGGCTAAGGCAGGCTGCATCTCAGGTACCGGAGCTAGGAGTTTCCTTTAGAAGTTTACTTCAATTTTGTTTAGACTTTCATTGGAAACTAAAGGACTCTGGATGACTGTAATAGATTTAATATTATTTTGCGGAGGAATGCCCCTTAGACTTTGTAAATTATATATGTGTTTTGGTTTATTATCTATGGCCAATGAATGCCACATTAAGCTTCTTAACTCCATTGATTGAGTATTCTATTGTCGTAAATGGACGCTTTACATCTATACAAGACTCCCAAAGGGCTCAGATAGAATTTCGAGAGTCTTATATAGTATGTGGTGGACTGTTACGTTTAGGATACCCCTATGGGGCATGACAATATGTATATATTCTCTTTAAATTACTTTATTTATTATTGTTTTATCAGTTATATTTCATTAAATGCCATTAGCTCCTTGTATAAACATGTACATGTATTATGATAAAAGTCTAAAAGGTCATATGTTTAGTAAAGATATATTTTTTATTTTATAAATTATCATTTATTGCTTTTGTATGTATTTTAGGGAGTAGCAACAAAAAAAAATTCCCAGAAAGATATAAGAAAATAATTAGGAAAACATAATGACACAAATAAAATAAATATAATACTTATAAACAAAAAGCTGCAAGGAAAGAAATAATGAAGAAATCATAATGAAGAGGTCAACCTAAAAAATTTCCATTAAAGATAACAATTATAAGCTTTCCATAGCTACTAGCTTTCCCATGATCTACCCCCCTGTCTTCATCTCATTACCCTAAGGAGTTCATAGCCTAAATTCCCTAAAAATCATAAAACTATGCTCTGATACCATTTCAATAGTAATGCCTTAAACTGAGAGTGTCATCAGCCTACCATATGTCCTCACTAGAGATGGGCATGATAAGGCTCAGATTCTACTAAACCATAATTACAAACACAATATACTCCAATGTGTCACATTAAAGAAGAACTTCTAAAATATTTTTGTCATAATAAAAACTTCTAAATAACTCGATTGGTATAAACCAAGTGCTAAATCAAAATTAAACTTAAACACATTGTATGAAAAGGATCATAACTTCGACTAAATCATAACATAAGAATTTCAACTTTATAGTTCCAAAACTTTGGTCATCTCAAATCTTTCATCTAAAAGTCAGCTGCAAAGTCAGCTTCACTATTATCATCTCCATAGCCCATGTATACATCATACCTTGACATATAAAAAACTATAGGTTCTTCACCTAATCTTAAAGAATAAGCGAATGGGTATAAGACCTATTACGCCAAACCACAACCACATGCATATGAGCTAACAGCATACAATTTCACATGCAACATGGTAATATATGTAGCAACTCCAGGTTATTATCTTTAATTAGCTAGTCAATCAACACAGTTTAGAACCATTTGCAATTACCTCTAAACCTAGAGTAACTCATGATTCCATAGAATGTAAATACATATATAGATACTGGTGTTAGGTACTCTCCATACACCTTAGATACCTACTCGTACCACTCATAAACTATTGAATCATCTTCGTGCACAACTCCACCAGGGACAATGCCACATACTGATCATTAGAGTGCCGACCTAGCAACACCAGTACTCTCAATCCACTAGACCCAACCAAACACAAAAAACAACCAATTTTAAAGCTAGATAGCATTAAGTCCATTTACAGTTTCTAAGCTTATATTCACAAACAAAAAACAAGGTAAGGATGTACCTGATATAACGTCTAGAATGGTTAAACCAGCTTCACCAAAGACACCTGAACACGAGCAAACACTTGCTCAAAATTGATTTCAAAAGGTAAAAGTACTCCTAAGGTCATCTAAACCCCTAAACTTACAAGGACTATAACTATCCTAGGTTTAACCACACCTTTTTACTTAGATCTAAGAGTTCTAGAAGATAGTATAAGAGATAAAGTGTTTAAAAAAGTCAGAAACAAGGAAAAAGGAAAGCTACACAATCTTGCTGTCAATCATGCCCGTGATAGGGGACGTGATAGCCTCTGGAAGGGAAAACACCCTTATTACGCTCGTGATAGAGGGCGTGATAGGCTTGAGAAGGAACAACATCAACATAACGCCTTCATCAGGCCTGTTATAGGAGGCGTGGCAACCATTACCGCCTTGTTAAGGCCATGATGTGGACGGTGACTGTAAACCCCCAAAGTTTTATGATCAGTAAAGCTTAAACCCTAATTAGAAGGTCAACCGAAAACCCTAAAGTCAACAAAACCCTAGTCAGACATAATCGTTTAAGTCTGGTAAACCCATGTTCGTAACCTTAAGTGAGTAAGTAAGAGATTAATATGTAGAATAGTTCGTAATAACAAGAGAAAGCTTAAAAATATTAGATTAGTTAAATAGCGATTCGTTTTGAGCCCAATCGGATACAGTTTTTGAAATGCGTGTCTCGAGGCTTAGAATAGTAAAAATATTCTGGATATACCTTTAGTCTCGTAAAGATATAAGGTTTTCAAAAATATCAGCTTTATAATTTTTCGATAGCTAAAAAAATCAGATATCATAATTATACACGTATTTTCTTACTACCAATACTTTATTTGTCATATCTACTCTACATTATACTATTCACCTATCTCTACTTTTCCTTACAACCTACTCTTACAATCATATACCTATTTTCTTAGAATTTTCATTTGCAATACAACCTCACATCTCCCATATCTTACTTTTCATTAACAAAAATAAAAAAATAAATAAATATCTCTCTCTCTCCCACTCAAAATTGCGCCGACCCCCTTCCTTTATCTGTCAATTTGTTTTATTTTTCATTTATTTTAATTAACACAATTACCCTCCACTTTTTCTTATAAATACCACCTCTTTCTTCCATTTCCTTCACACCTTTCATACACTACCATTACTCTCTCAAAATCTCTCCAAATTTTCTCTTTAAGTTTCTCTAGTTTTTCTTCTCTTATAGGTAATACTTCTTTAAGCTTTCCATATGTTCATTTACTTAGTATGAGCATAGTGTGTGTTTTCTAAACCCATGGAGGTTGGGAAAGTAACAATATGTTCATACTTTGTTCTTGTTCATAAACCTTTTTCATTTATGTTGTTCATATCTATATCTAACTAAATATATTTATGTAGTTATACATATCTTTTAGAGCATATAAGCTCATTGTTATTGCAATTTATTTACTTTTCTTGCAATTTATTTATTTTCCCTTGCAATTTATTTACCTTCAAGTTGTTATAAGACTAGTCTTTCTAGTCTTAGACTTATCCTCATTAAGTCAAAACAATTTTCTTTTTCTTTTGGGACTAGTCTATTCTTAGTCCCAAGAAGTTTTGAAGAAGCTAAGGCTCCCAATACTTGATAATTATTATTAATATGCTTATTTATTTCTTATATTCTTTATTATCTTATCTTGTGATATTTTAGCTTTTATAAACTACATAATCATATTCATACATGGCTAATAAGTTGTTTCCAAATAAAAATGAATCTTTTTGATAAAAGAATGAAATTTGATCAATGTTTTTCCAAAGACTTAGAAAAATATTTTCAAATAAATCTCTTTTAAAAGCTTATGCAAACTCATCATGAAACTTCAAACTATTAATAAAAGAAGTTTCTTCAAAGTCTAAAGATATTTCCTTCTCAAATAACAAAAGAAGTCTTGATATATCGATAATAACTTGATACTATTTTTACCAACTTTCTAAACCAAAAGCTAAATAAGTTTTCAAGAAAAATCCACTTACAAGGAAATTGAAAATAAATTTTCAAAGAATAAACTCATCAAGTACTACTAAAGAAAAATTTTGGAAACTCTATTTTTTCTAAATTCACAGGAATAAATTTTGTAGATAGCTTCAAAAAACCAAACTTTATTTTAAACTCACTTTTGATAAACTAAAGAATCAAAATATGATATATTAGATTTTGATCATCCAAAAATTTATAAGTTATTTCTACTACATAAAGTAAAGTCTAACAAATCCAAATTTTTGAAAACACTAGAAAAGGTTGTTTTAAGGAAATTAATTAAATAAGACAACACTTATAGCATTATGCATAAATTATGAGTCTATTTATATACATAAATAATTCTTTTCAAGTATATACATCTTTGAGTTTTACTTAATCAAAGCCTTAGTAAATGAAGGAATAGAAAATGTTGTTTTCAAGGAAAGAATTTTCGTGTTAGATCTGTACCCTTCTAAACCATGACTTAAATGACCTTTTATAGTAAAATTAACCTTAGAAATGGATAGATCTTTTCGAGTAGGTTGAAAACGACATATAATATGTGAAATTTCGAGTTAAAATTAGCAAGTTATGACCATTTTAAGTTGGAACTTCTTTCAATCCTATTTTTACGGCAATTTTGAGATAGACTTAGAATCTTTAAATTAGAAATTCTATGAAAGACTCATTTTGGGTATTTCATCTTGTTTAGGTGAAGAAGGAACTGATATTGCTTTCTCGAAAGATTATTTCGACTAGGAGCGAACGGCATGGAATGAGTTAATCCCTTACTAATTACATTTCCTTGATTGTACTTATAAGTAGTAGCACTAGAGAATAATGAAAAAGATAAATGAATAAATGTTGTGTGATTGGATTCATGATTGAATGATGTGGTTGTTGAATAAAAGCTAAGTATATCGAAAGAGGAATTGATGAATAACTTATGTTTTCTTGCAATGGTATGATGAATATTATTTTGGTCAGCTTTAAATCGAAATCAATAAATATTGAATAAACCAATATTAAGAACAATTCATGCATACCATATTGTGAATCACATTTATTTTTCACTACTGTTCGTCATATGGGGAAACGAGGAGTTATAGTGGTGACTAGTAAGAACCGGAAAGTCTACATAGGCTAGTAGGAGTCGAAAAGTCTACATGGGCAAGTAGGAGCTGGTAAATCTGCAATTATTGATGGTCGTATGAGCTAGTCACCACCCAGCCCCTGACATGGAGCGCGTAAAATCCATCCTACACATGGTTTCCAGTTAATCGTGTATATTTTGTTTGTTCATGTGATTGATGCATTCCCATATGATTGTCTAAAGTACTTGTAAACCCCCAAAAATTTTCATAATTCATAGAAAATAGTTCTAAAAATTTAGAATTTAAATCCCAAAAATCGACTCAAGTCAAAACCAAATTCTAAATCAAGACAAGCGCCAGAAACGAGAACCCTTGAAACGAAATATAAAGTTCAATTACCGATATAATCAACGTCCGTACGTCGATTAAATAATCTACCCAATTCCTAAAACGCGAATCGAAACAATAGATCCAAATACCGCTTAACAACGAGATGATAAAATCCTAAATCCTTCAGTAAATTTTAGAATCACAAAAATCCAAATTTTCAACAAAAGTCAACTGAGTCAACGCATAAACCTAGACTCGGTTAAAAGATCCCGAGAACTAAAAACAAATAAATAATCACGAATAAAATAAGATAAACCTTAGATATCGAGCTAGAAATATAAAACGATCAAAACTAAAAAAATTATATGATATTACGAATATCTCGACAAAATCGGAAATCAAAACGGAACCCTAAAAGTCAACAAGCCTATAACAAACCCTAGTATTTAAGATCTGGCAATCCGCGTTTTCAAACCCTAGAAACGAAATTAAGCTAATGACCTAGAATAGTTCGTAATAACATAGGATAACATAAAAATATCAGATTCGCGAATTTCGAGTGACCTTCGGACTCAAATGGGATCGGTTCTCGAAAAGCGTGTCCCGGAGCTCGGAATATTAAAAATATTTCGTTTATACCAATAGACTCATAAAAATACAAGGATTCCAAAAAATCAGTTTAGAATTTTTTGGTAGTTAAAAATTACAAATATTGCATTATTACGCGCATTTTTATTACTATCGGTACTTTAATTGTCTAATCTACTATTCATAGTACTTTTCTACTATTCATTACTATTCACCTATCTCTACTTTTTCTTACACCTATTTCTTACACCTATATATCTATTTTCTTACTTTTTTCATTTCCAATACAACTTTAATCACATCAACCTTTACATATTACTTCTTTATTACACAAACAAATAAAATAAAAATAATTTCTCCCTCTTCTACAAAGCAAACCGGCGCCATTCCCTCCCCCATTCATCTAATTTTTATTTCTTTTTCAATTTATTTTATTACATCTAAAATTCACTCCAAAAATTCTATAAATACCCCATTCCTCTTTCATTCTTTCACAAACTCTTTACACTACCAAAACTCTCTCAAAATCTCTCCACAAATTCTCTCTTCAATAATTCTCTCTACCAAAACTCTCTCAAACCAATTCCTCACAAAAATCATCTCTCATACATAAACTATCAACCACATATCACTACTCACATAATACCATTTCATTCACCATCTTCATACCTCTTACATACCTTAGGTAAATATTTCTTCCATCTATTATTCATCCATGTCATGTAACTTAACATGACTATGGTGTTGTTTTGAAACTCATATGAGTAGTAAAAGCAACAACATGTTATGTTTTGCTCTTGTACATAAACTTCCTATTTTATTATGTTGTTATATTATTGTTATTATTATTATATAATTTATGTATACTATGTATATATATTTATTTAGAGCATATAAGCTCATTTGGTTATTTATTTACATTCAAGTTATGCAATTTATTTATTTTATTAAGACTAGTCTTTTTAAGTCTTAGACTTGTCCATATCAAGTCAAAACAATCTTTATTTATTTCTTTAATCTTTCGGACTAGTCCATTCTTAGTCCCGGGATGCCTTGATAAAAGCTAAGGCTCCAATACTTGATCGGGATTCCTTGATGAAGCTAGGTTCCCAATGCTTGATATTTTATTTTTCTTGCTTACTATTTATTTCTAGTATTTCCTATGTTCTTATTTCTTTATGTGCTCATGATACTTGCATTTACATACTGCTAATGTCTCAACTAAATCTAAAAATGAATTTTTACTTTACTTAATGAAATCAAAGCTAAGTTTTCAATCATATGATTTATCACAAAATCATGAAGTTATTATCAACAACATAGAAATGGAGTTTTCTCAACGTTTTCATAAATAACAAAGATAGATTTCAAGGAATCATAAGAAATAAATATTTTCTTTGTATTGTGTTAACATAAGCTTTTAGTAATATAATATTAAAATCTTTACAAAAAGCTCAAAATTTAAACTCTTTTAAACTTCGAAATAAAACTAAGAAAACAAACTACTTTTCAAAGTTAAGATAAATTCATAAGTGATGAACCCACTTAGGAAAAATAATGATTTTCAAATTTCTAAAGAAGGAACTAATTTTCAAAGGAATATAAATGAGGTAAGATTTATAATAATGGATTTTATAAAAATGATTTTTTCAAAAGAAATGAAAGAACAAGTTTTGGAAAGCAAAGCTTTATTTTAGAAATGAATATAAGAAGACAAAATTCATTTTCTAAAACCATCCTAAATACAAAATTATAAAAGGTTTTGAACAACCTAATATACTTTTTGATAAAAATAGATCTTTTATCACTAGAAGTGAAATTTATGAAAAACTAAGGTTAAAAGGAAAATTTACTTGTTTTGGAAAAGGAAATGAAGAAAATAAAATAAGAATATACTCATTTATAACAATCTAGTAAAAATATAAAGTTTCTTTAAATACTTGAAAAGAAATTTTCAAAGTTCAAGTTTAAATGAATTGTTTTATGAAATAAATTGTTGAGACACTACCATTAGGATTTTTGCATATAAAGTGAGCCTACCTATATATTCAAAAGTGTTTATCAAATATCTATATT
Organism: Combretum micranthum; assembly: GCA_024138025.1. Classification (NCBI taxonomy): domain Eukaryota; kingdom Viridiplantae; phylum Streptophyta; class Magnoliopsida; order Myrtales; family Combretaceae; genus Combretum; species Combretum micranthum. Next base: position 26,823 of record JAMXBD010004251.1, on the reverse strand, counting down.
TACATTGTTACAAAAGGATTTTCTTTAAAATGAAGTTGAGTTAGAAAATGGATTTTTGCAAAAGTTTAGAAAATTCGTTTTAAATCTGTACCTGACGTTTTCGGAACCCAAATGACCTTTTATGACCAAGATAAGTTGAGAAATGGATAGAGCTTTTTGAATAGGTAGAAAACGGTATATCATATGCGAAATTCCGAGTTAAAATGAGCAAGTTATGGCCATTTTAAGCTGGAATTTCTTCTTATACGATTTTACCGCGATTTTAAGTAAAGTATAGAATCTCCAAGAATAGAAATTCATGAAAGACTTATCCTGGGTATTTCTTTTTTCTAGGTGACGAAGGATACGAGGATACCATACCCGAGAATTACTACGACTAAGAAGATAGCGAAATGGACGAGTGAGTTATTCCTCCTAAATTCGTTACTTTGCTTGTGCTTGTAAAGTAGTAGCATTAGTATATTAGGAAAAGATAAAAATGGATATATATTTGGGGAATTCGGGATTATATATATGATTCTATGTTTATGCGTGAATTGAGAATTAAGAATATCGCAACTTCGATCTGCTTATTTAAATAATTTTGTTTACTTACTTGTATGATTGTTTATTGTTGCTAAATTGATTGATCGCCCTAATAAACCTTAATAAGGTTTGACCTAAGAACAATAAAACGTTCACGCATAGCATCCATCGAGTCACATCTATTTCGGAAGGCTGCTACTCCTACGCGTGGAGTTGGATTGGCTGTGATCGTACGGTGCCACGGGCCATGTTCCTTCCTGGAGAATCCAAATCGCTCGGGGAAAGCGACTCTAGGTTCGGAGCCGAGCCAACCGAACGCGTGGGTGAGGACCTGGGGACTAGCAGTAGAGGTCGAGGACCTTCAACCCCGATTCCCTAACCTTTGATACGGAGGGGTAAATCCGTTCTATATATGGTTTCTGGATGACTATATATATTCGCGTAATCATGTGATTGTTGCATTTTATGCATGGCATATGTGTGATTAAATAAATAAACTTGTTTGAAAATATGGTGCGAATAAAAAGGAATATATCACTAAGCTAGTTGTAGCTTATACCCCCATAGATTTTGTTGAAACATGTGTATTCGTGGATTAAATTTGAGGATCATGACATTAAGGAAGTCATGGACGGATGATTAAGGATATGGAATCATACGATGAAGAAATTTTGTAAGGTTTTTATATGTGATAACCTATATGATTAGGGACGTATTTATTTGAAGATAATAGAAGAATATGCCTTAAGAATTGAATTATGATATGCTTATGTTTTATATTAAGTATTCTCTTTGCCTTGTTACTTATTTATTATCAATGTAAATTGCGCTACTCCGATGCGTCCCCTTGGTTGTGATGTACGCCTTGTACATAATATGGAAGCCTTTGCATGACTAAGGTAGTCATTCCTAGGCTTTAGTATTATGTACGGCGGACTGCCACGTTTAGGGTACCCCTCGGGGCGTGACAGTACTTATATATTTTATGGAAATGTTTTGAAGAAGGGAGTTATCTCACTAAGCTAGTTTTGCTTATACTCCTATAGCTTTTTGTTACAGTTTGGTTACTTGTGTTTGGCACCAAGGAGCCCCTTTTGTCAAGTATGAGCCAAAGCTACTAGGATTTTTTGGAAGAAGTTTACATATTTAGTTTTGGATGTAGACTTCTAAGAGAAATCTCTATAGTAGACTTATGTTATATTCATGTATGTTTTTAAGATGGCTTAGATTAGCAAGACTTTAAGTATGGGGAAATGCCCTAAGAAGTTGTAAGAATTTTATCTTAATGATTATTACATGTTTACCTTTATAAGTTCTTACATGTTTTTATTATCTGCTTAAACGTAATACCCTTTTGAGTCTCTACTATCTTAGAAGCACGCCTTGCATGTGATATCAAAGCTCCTACATGACTAAGATTGTCACTCATTAGCTTCAATATTATGTGTGGCGGACTGCCATGTTTAGGGTACCCTCCGGGGCATGACAGTGACGGCCATCAAAGCCTATGTAATGACTGTGGTCGTCTTAAATTGATCACACTAGAGGAGATTGTAGCCTATGTCACAGCCATGATCTCTGTCCGTACCTCTGCTCGATCAAAACATGAAAAACATCAAAGAGATACCCTTTTTCTTGATTTTAACCTAGATCAAGCTCTCAAAACATATATATCAACACAAAACATCATTACTTGAACACAAGATGTTCTTTCCTCCTTTAATCGCAAAAACCGCAAAATCACCAAAGATGGTACTTAGAGTTTCTTAATTCTCTTCTAAAGATCGAATCCCCTTCGATGCCAATAAGAAAACTCTAAAAGAAAACTCTTTTAGATCATTGAAAAGTAGCAAACTTACCTATATATTTGACCTTTGATCTTACTTGAGGTAAGATATAAACTTGAGAGAGGTTTTAAGGTGTTCTTATTTGTGAAACTGCTCATAGAAAGATGTATGCTTTAGGTAAGGGAGAGGAAAAAGGTTACTTTTTTTATCATTATTATTCATATTGGGGTGGACTATAAAATCCTCTCATTTATCAACATATGACAACTTTGCCCTTCGCTTGATTTATATTACAATCATCATATGGGGGATGGAATTTACATTTCTATCATTACTTAGAAAAACACATTATGACATTATAACTATTAATGATGTTCAAGATGAAAACACATGTAGGGCCCATTTTGTTCTGTTGTTAAGCTCTTTAAGTATTAAATGTTGATTCGACACTTATTTGTAGCTAATGTCTTTATGTTCTGTTTGATAGATATAAGTTGACCTTTTAGGACAACCTTAGAAATTGGTAGATGTATTTTTTCTTAATTTTATTATTTTGAATTTGAGTTTCAACAAAGTTTAATATGATAGAGTTAAGGTTTTATGCCCCCTTCCATTGTTTGCTTAATGCACTACTAGTAAAAGTAAAGTGGTTGGCTTTGTTTCTTAAGTTTATCATGAATGTGTGTGGCTATTATGTGCTACTCAATGAAGCATGGTTTCATTTTGTTTTCTTGTTTTTTTGTTCTTCTTTTTTTTTCCCTTAAGAGTGTTACATGGGAGTTTGCACTAGTACTATTCTTAGTGTTTTCTTTTCTTTTACTTTTTTCATTAATATCAAAGGTGGGGATGAATGATTGGAGACTAAGTAGGAGAGGAAGAAAGGTAGGATTACAACAAAAGAATAAAAATAGAATAGCAAATTATAATATATTTAGACAAGGAACAACTCCATTCCCTTTTGTTGGGTTCCAAAAACAAGCTTAAAATAAAGAGAGAGAGAACTTACATAGAAATTTACAAGATTTTATTACTAGTAGGATTATATTACAAAGGTGTAGTATAAGAAAAACTTAGGAGTACAAAGGAATTTGTACAAATCTTAAGGGAGCTAGAGTATCTATGTTTGAGTGCTTGAGGGTTTTTGTATCGTAGAGAGGGTTTTTAGTTTCTTTTCCATGGTGCCTAGAATGGTTGTTGGGATCCCTTTATGTAGAAATCTAAAGGATCAGGCATAACCCTGTTTCAATTCTATTATTAAGGGTATTTCCGTAGATAACAGAAAGTTATGCTGTCTATCTAAAACAGTGTCTTTATAGTAAAGATTTGTGTTGTCTGTATAAACAATGTATTTTATTAGTGTCTCTTGTCTTTATTTTCATGTCTTTGAATTGTGGTTGAGATTCCTTCTTATCTATTTATTTTGTATGTATCTCTTCCATCTGGATGGCTTCCTCTTCCTTTTTATAGAGTTCTACCATATTTGAGTATTTAGTTTAAACTGAAGGCCAAATTATCAAGTAGCTTGAGGAGAATATATTATAAACTTTGTTTTGATAAATAAAAAAACAATCAAATAATTATACATTGTAATAGCTTCTCTAAGTATATTGGAATTTTCCCATTTTCTTGTTACGATCTGTGACTATCGGTGTAAATTTAGAAATGTCACATCCTAGATCTTAAGGAACATTTCTTAGAAACTTACCCCCTAACTAGTAAATTTTATATGAAATTAGTTGAAGTTATATGAGCTTCGATAGTGTGTATTTTAATATTAAAGTTAGTTTGTATTCATAGACATAAAAGAGTGTTGCAAATGATTATTATATAGACACTGATTGGTATCTAAACTCAAATCGAATGTTACGTTACCTACAATATATAGAAGATAAAAAAATCCATAATAAATTTAAATAGGAGTATATTAAGCTATAAGTAGACTTAAAATGATTAGAAAGAAGAAAAAGAATTTTAAAAAAGACTAAGGATTAGTGTTAGAAGACAAAACCTTGTAATATTTTATATAGACCGCCAGGAGTTAGAAAAACTAATAGAAAGAATATATAGAAGCATCAATAATATTATAACAGAAATAAAAGATACTATAGAACAATTATAATAAGAAATAAGACATTATAGAGAAAATATAACCATATTAACACAAGAAATAAGACATTGCAGAGAAAATATAACCACATTAATGGGATAAAATAGGTGATACAAAGAAATTGATTTTCTTTTGCCATTGCAATATGGGAAGGGAGATTCAATCCTAGTATCTCTTGAGAGACCAGTGGAGATATCACTAGACTGCAATATCATTGATGATACAAAGAAATTTGAGTAGTTAGATTTAGAGGTATACAATCCAAACAGAAAGATAGAAAGAAATAGATAATTTAGACATATTTGTTATTTCCAACAATGTGAACATTTGTTGCATAGAGAGGATAAATAGCTAAACAGTTTAATAGACTTAATCATAAGCTTAGGAAAATCACTAGAATAAAAACAAACTATTACACATATATAACAAAGACCTTTAGAAGAACAAGTAAGAAGAAGTAAAACAAAATTGAAAGCAATAATAAAAAATCTGAAGTACATTAAAAGTAGACTTGATATAATTATAGAAAAAATTAGGCAACAAGAAACAAAAAATAAATAAATAAAAAGATAGAATATACAAAAAAGATAGAAAAAGATTTACAAGAAATAAAATCAGAAAATAAAAAGATATTATAAAAAATAGAAAGATTAAAATTTCTAGTAGAAGGAGTATAAACTAAAGACCCATCTAAAATATCTTAAAGCCCTAAAGATTGATGCAGTATATCAAGCAAATACCATAGTATTAACAACTTTTGAGCTACCTACATAAATAGACAAAATAGTTGTTGCACGAGCTAATTTGAGCAGATAGAGTTAGCCCTTGCAAACATAGAGAAAGTGATCAGAGGGGTACCGGAGGTTGTCCCGTGCGACCACATTGATAATTAAGTCTATCCATGGATAAGAGTAGTACGTCTGTAATAGAATGGAAAATTGCTTTCTCCCTTGCTTTAAGCTAAAGGGGATATTTATAGTGTTTAGGGTCATACTAGGATGAATTTACTCCTGGCAACTAACCTAGTATTAGAGGTGATGGGGATACCCAAGCTGGAGAGCCATAACTTCATGGAGTGTGGCCAAGCTAATCATGTTCCCCCTAGTCATAGGGTGTGATGGGAGATTATGAGGCCGTAAGGTTGATCTTGCTGGCTAACCAATCTGATGAGCTCAGTTAGTCTTTACTAGGTGAGTATTTTTGGGCAGACCTTACACCATGTTCTTCGATGGAGGTCTAGATCTCGTTGGCTTCCTGGGAGGTCAGAACGTTGCGAGTAGTAGGTCCATCTTGGGCATACTGGCGTTATAGGGGCTGGGGCCCATGAGATCGAGTAGACCAATGGCCATGCTCTTCTATCAACAACAATAATTAGACAAAATAGCACTATAAAAACATTATTATTGACTTTGCATAATAGGATAAGAATTAGAAAAGAGAGTGATTTTAATAAACAAAGAGGAAACAAATTTAAAAGAACCAGAAAGAGATGAACAACAAGATAAAGATAAAAGTGCAAAAGAATTAGACGAGATTATAAGCGAACTTCAAGAGATAAAAATAACTGACAAAAGCAAAAAAGGAAAAGATATAGAAATAAAATTTGGAGGATATAAAGCAAATATATTTGGAAAGATGTCGTAAACTTATACATAGACAATTTTCCCTTGTCATAGGAAGAAGATTAAAATATGGAGAAATAACTAGATACATCCATAGATAGAGGGATATTAGGGAAATTAACAAGTAATAAAAATAAAAATAGACATATACAACAAATAGAAGAGATTGTAGACATAGACAAAGATATAGAAATATATAGTAATAAGAACATAGATTTGTCAAATCCAGGAACTTTATATAGAGTAGGAAAATGGAAATTTGGCAAAGATAGACTAATAAAAGCAAATAGAGAAGAAATGATTTTATCACTACAGAACTTGTAAATCCCTAACTTGAAGGCATTACAACCTGCCATATGTTCTTACTAAAGATGAATATGCTAAGGCTATTGTAAGGCTAAACCACTTCACACAAATATCATCAAACTCTCGTATAAAAGAGGTACCTATTTAATAATAATAAACATCTCATAAGAACTTATGATAACAGAGTTGGCATAAACCAAGCCAACATACTTCAGAACTTAAAACATAAGAAATAACATATAAAATTTCCAAAATCCATAAAAGTAAAAATCAAAACTTCATAATTTCTTCCAAAAGTTATCTTTAATCCATAGCATGTCGAGGAGTTAGCAAGACAATCAAGTTCACTATCATCCTCCCTATAATCTATATAAATGCCATATCTAGATAATCAAACACCGTTGGATCCTCATATGTTCCTAAAAATAGATAAAAGAATGAGCATAAAGGCCCAGTATGCCATACCACAAATCACATAGGCATGAGCAGACAACAAGCGAATTCACATGCATTTTCATATGTAACAAGCACAGGTTATTATCTTTAATTAGTCAAGCAAGCATCATAATTAGAACTATTTGTAGTTTATCCCAAACCTAAAGTACTCATGATTTCGTAAAAACAACAAATACTACAAAAAGGTAATATATACATATATTGGTATTGGGAACTCCCACACACCTTGGGTACCATTTTCTCACCACTCCTATATTACCAGAATCCTTTCTATGCACAAGTTCACTTGGAATAACCTCATACATAGATCATCGGGTGCCATCCTAGTAGCAACGGTACTCACCAATTTACTGGACCCAGTTGTGGACAAGCAGCAAACAAAAAATTAAAATTTAGATAACATTTAATTAATTTACAGGTTTCTAATCCTACAAGCACAATCAGTAAATAAGATAAGGTCGTACCTATAATCAATTTTAGGAACAGAAACCCTAATCTCACAAAATCACCCGATTATAAACAAACTCAATCAAAATATATTTCCATAAAAACTCCATAATTTCATCATCCAAAACCTTAATCTCAAAAGAAGTATAATTCCTATATCCATACACACCTTTTTCCTTTGATAAAATTCACAATTTCTCCAATCCAAAATATAGGGTTTCCTAGATATTTTCTTCCACAAATAGAACTTCCATCCAAAGATAAAGATAATAAGAAAGATTGTTCTTTTAAATCATCAAAAGGATAGAAAAAGATCATTTTTACCAATTCTTAAATTCTTCTTCTTCCTTGATTGTAGAATACCAATTCTCCAACAAGAACTAGGCATTTCCGCAAAACTTGATCTTTAAAAACAAAAAGGACCTTAGGAAAAGAACATCTCCTTTAAATCTCTAAAGAGGAGAAGATGACCAACTCACCTTGATCTTGTTTCTTTATCTCCCTTTAATGCAAAGCTCACAAACAGAGGTTTTTAAAGGAGTTTCTAGGCTTAGGAATGGTTTAGGAAGAAGAGGAATGCATAAATTAGGTTAAAAAGAAAACTCGTAACCCTTTCAATTTCTGTACACATACATTGGCACGAAGGCTGGCAGCCTAGAATGAAAGTTGGTGGCGTACGTCTAAAAGCTAGTGGCCATATTCTGTTGGATCAAATTTTTAACCATGAAGGCTAGTGAGGCACATGTTCAATGTCGGCAGCTTTAAAGCCAAGGCCAACAGCCTTCATGTCGGCTTTCAGCTGCGATTTTTCATCTTCCTTCATGTCTTTGACATGTAATAAAACATTAAGTTATATATTAGAGTGGATCATAAAACTCTCTTATTTTATATCAAATGATACTTTTGCCCTTCATTATAAAACATTTATTTAAATATTATAGAACCTGTAAATGTTAAACTATTAAGTGATTATACTATAAATAAATTAAAGAAATAAGACAAAAGTTTAGTGCACTTAGGAATGATAATAATAGGAGTAGAAGAATTGGCGAGGAACGAAGTAGGAGCCAAACTATTAGTAATGATAATAGATAAGTCATGGCAAAAAGACATTAGAAAGGTGATCATAGGAACCATAGAGGTAGATATGAATGAAGATAAAGGAATTTTTTATTGTGCACCATATTATATGATTAGTGTGAACAATGTGAAAAACTTAGAAATAGGATTAAAAAGTAAAGGATTTGAAGATCATATAGGAGATAATATGCTGATAAATGTAGGATTCATAGGAAGAGCGGTAGATAGAAGCAATACACAATATAAACTAAATATAGATGGAATCATACAAGAGATTGCTACTTCAAGAATAAAGCTTATCAATCTAATAAAAATAGGAACCCAAGAATTAGAAGGAGTATAATGAGATATTTCCAAACACATGGAAGGTAGTAGTAATACAAGTAGAATACTTAAAGAGAATTTAATTTACAGAATTCCAACTGAGACATACGGTATTAGGTTTTTAGGTTACAAATGTCATACCTCAAAAAGGGGCCATACTAGGATTAATCTAAAGTTATCATACCACGTGTGTACCCGTAATATGAGAACCGTCTTGTATGTTAGAGTGTATAAGACTCTACCTATTTGTTAATATCTATTATTTAAATGATATATTTATATAAAATAATATTACTAGAATTCAACTATAGAATCTGATTTTCCACTTCTAACCAAGATCGCAGAGAATCGGTATCCCCTACCAAATAGTGAAAAATGGGATTTACAAACCTACAACATACAAATCTCTATTGTTTACACAATTTATCTAATTTGCACACTAAGTTTAACATAACCTATATTTCTATCTTCTGTAAAGTCTATTGGAGAAGCTCTCTTCACACTTTCTTAGCCCAATCCCAACTGATATTAATCCTACACAAAAACTATTGGGGGTAAGCGAAACCACAGCTCAGTGAGTTCATTCTTCACTACTACCGATTGCGTAAGTTATCAAGCATTAATTAAACATTCATGCAAAAGTATCTACATGCGATATGAATGCATACGTGATGAATGCAAACAACACATCTATGGGAGTTTGGAGCCATAAATGATGTAGATTAACACTATCTACATATCAGTTGTCTCCCATATTTATTTTACATGGGACTTCTCATTTTAATCTCAATGAGATTTCTTGGTGGTTGCGTCCATCCAGACTTAACCAATGATTATATGTCATTGGTAAAAGACAATATTCCCCAACATGTTCACGTGATTTACGCTGGTTAATATTGATTAATATTTAAATCTATCCATTACCAATTAATGGTGAATCAAACTATCCATCACCGGTCCATGGTGAATCAGGCAAGTAGACCCTCAATCAGGCAACATCTTCCGCTTCTTGACAAGTGGACCCCTAATTAGGCAATGTCTATTGTCAAAACAATACTCAGAAATGTCCCACGTATATTTCATAAATTCTTTTGGAAAAACTCATTTAAGAAATAAAAGAGAGACTTGAGATTTTCCAAGTCATGGTCTTTTAAAAAAAAATTTCAAAAATACATTTGATTGCAAATTCAGGACATTACCTAGAGGAGGTTTCAAGCACATGCGATGAGTATATTCGATTTGTTTAGTCGAGTGATTAAACTTATTTATTTATTCAAGCGATCATGTAGATGATAGCATTCACATCAATCATTCATTCATCAGACAAGCAATATAACCAATCATAACAACAAGCGAGAGCAAACATAAGCAAATAGTAGATCATCGGAAATCCCTCACCTAAGCTTTCTTGGTTACTTGAGATGTCCTTGGAAAGTACTCGGGGTTGAGGGTATGGGCTCAATGTCTCATATGAAATAAAATAATAATTGTTTATTATAGTATTTATAATTTTGTAATAAGTCCTAAAATTGATTTGTACTATTTTTAGTCCTATTTTATTATTTCTGACCTAATTTGACTTATAGAATATTTTAAGTCCTATTTTACTTAATAATTTTATTATTTATGTAGTCTTTTTAGTATATTTAGCTTAAGGTAGTTAATATTTACTATCTATTATCTATTTTCATTTTGCTTTTCTTGATCTTAATTGACATCTATATTTTATTTAGGGTTGTTGTTTATCTATTAACTAAAGTCTTGATGATAACAAAATAATTAAGAAATTCATGATGTTATTTAGTGTGCAGAATTTATATATATGTGTGTGTGTTAGACAAAAACCTACAGAGCCTTTCACAGAACTTTAGAGAATGATGAGTTGAAGATGAATGGGTAAATGATGTTGTATATCGATGATTTATATGCTTTACTTATCATAAAGAAAGAATATATAAGAATTGAGAGAAGCAACATCATTATCAAAGAGATTTTCAAGAAATAGAGAAGTATACAGAATGTTCTCCAGAAGGTTAAATTAATGATGAAATATTTTGCCAGAAAACCAGAACTTTTTCCAAAACTTTCACTAGAACTTTTGAAGAATAAGTATTTTCAACCAGAAGTTACTGTTGATCTTCTCAAACAAGAAGATCTACTTTTTCAGAAAAATATAAAGATTTTTTTAGGACCTATCTCCGAGATAATAAGTATACTTGGATAATAAACTTATTTGATTCCACTAAAGTCGGAATTATATCATACGGGATTCAAATATTTTTAGATTCTCTCTCATTAACGGAAGTAATTATTCAAGACAAAGTCATATATTACGAGATTCATCTCAAGACAAAGTAATTATTTGAATTGATACAATTCAAAATAAGAAAGAGAATTTTTATTATCTATTTTCATGGATTTGTCTGATAAGATCAAATCAAGATAAAATGTTATCTTGAAAATGAAGATCACGATGAAGGCAAAGAATATCGGAAATGGATTTATCTTTAGCAGAACAACGTTATGGAGGAATTTCAAAATAGATACAACCAGATTTTGATGAATTACGAGAATCAAGCAGACCTTATCTTCATTTCAACGTTTCAAGTTAATCAAATTCAAACCAAGAAAAATTATCCGAGATATGTGCGATATGAATCTATCCTCCAAACAAGTACTTGAACGTTAGAAGAAGATGAAGGATAAATGCGTTACAAGATAGAGAGAGAAGAAGAGTATTATTCATTATTCACGCAAGAAACAAAAGGCTTTCCTTTACAAAAGATATAGAGAAAAACACAGAACAAAATCCAGAAGTTTCACTTCATTGAGATTTTTTTTTTTTTTTTTTTTACATTTGCAATAGCGAGCAGATATTTTAGCATACATACTTCAGCTATTTGAATTAAAGATCTTATTGTGTAAAGAAGGAACATGTTGTTGCCTTCTTAGTTGATAGTGTAGTCACAAGTTTAGACTCTGTAGATCGGTTGTAGCTAGAAGATAGCTGTGAGAATCGAATAGAGAAGATTACACAAGCTTGTAATTTAAAATTATTGGATATAGTGGAACAAAACCCATAGGATAACAAGGTTCTCGGCTTGGAGCTGGAAGGTGGACTGACGCATAAGGCGGAACCACTATAAATAGCTGCCTGATCTTCTTTCTCCCTATATTTTTATTTTTATGCAATTTATTTTCATATTTGCTGTATTGATATATTATTCTTGTTTTTCAAAATTGGAAGGGGATTAATTTTTAAAGGTAAGAGTTTTGTAATAATCAATTCAACAGCATACCCTCCCCTCCCCTCCACCCCCCCCTCCCCCCCCCCCCCCCCCCCCCCCCCCCCCCCCCCCCCCCCCCCCCCCCCCCCCTTCTCTTGATTATTATTTGGGACCAACAAGTGTGTTTTCTTTATTCTAAATTTACTTAAGTTCCTTTTTCGTTAGTATCCGTGTTGACAGTAGATTTTATTATTTCCTTTGTTTGTTAACCTTATTTGTTAATTGAAATTTCTATTTATATAGTTACATTTAGTATTTAGTTCTTTAATTATTTTCCTAACATATTCGTAGTTTCCTAATGTTTGAATGAAATAAAATTTTTACTAAGCTTATATTTTTTTTATCGAGTAATTATAGAGTTTGTATTTAATAGTTCAGTATTTTATTATCATCGTCATTTTTATATCGTTTGTTAGTGTGATCACCTTATGGTAACTAATATTTATTTTCTAACATTTAGTTTCATCATATTTCTCTTCATCTTATTTCAAGTTATTATTTGTTATTTATGGAAATCACATTATTTCTAATTTTTTCATTCTTATATATTTATTTATACAAAATATTTACTAGATAATTATTATAATCTAATTATTTTGTTTAATTTAGCTAAAGTGGCTCTTAATATATAGCACTTAACAAATATTTAAGCTTATTATGCTTAAAATTATTTATGTTTATTTATTTATAAAAACTATTATTATTATTATTATTATTATTATTATTATTATTATTATTATATTATTTATTATTATATATGCTACATGATAAATTCTGTTTCAGGGAAGTTTTGCCCATACGCCAACATCCTACATCGTTGGCGTTGATCCTTGGATTGCCGGTGTATATAAAAAATTATATGTAACTTTTGAATCAGTATACACTAGCTCAAAGCTGCTAGCATTTATTGTACGTCGCCGATATAGATGTTTTATGCCGTCGGTATTCATTGAATTTTACATGTTTTCAAAAATTATGTAGCTTCTATTATAGAAAACGCCGCCTCAACACCGTTGGCTTATCCCTTTATGCCATCGGCGTTGAGCACATACACTACCAGCATAGGGTCGGTGTTGTCACTGTTCATCATCTTCCTCATTTTTCTCTGTTTCGAATTTTAATTTTTTCATATTATATATGTATTATACTTATGTTTAAGTTACTTCTAAGTGTTTTTCTATACTTTACATCTATTATGTATGACATATAGTATCTTATAATCATCATCTTCTATAATTTCCTAACTTCTATATATCATAATACAAATGAGGTTTCAAGGTTATATTTACCTTGTTTGAGTTGTTATGGTGTTGGTAGACCCTTCTCCAAGCTTAGCACAGATCCTAAGTTGATAGAAACATGATTTAAACTAAGGTTTAATACGTAAACTAACTTGAAACGAATTTAACTTACCTTATTGTGTTGATTTCCTAAGCTTGTTTATTGGAGTTGTGTTGTGTGTTTTGTGTGTTTTTGTTGCTATTTTGGTGCACAAAAATATAGTTGTTGAAGGTGTATTTATGCCATTGTTTTGGGTTTGATTGTGTGTTATTATAGTTTTGTTTCTTAGCTCATTAAGGTGGTTTTTTTTTTCTCTTATAGGCAAGGAAGCAATAGCAAGTTGGTTTCATTTTCGGCCAAGAAGAAGCTGATTTCATCCACCAAATTTCCACTTGCATGCATGAATTTTCTTACATTAATTGTTGAGCTTATTTGGTTGGTTTTCATTAGTTCACTCTTAGTCAATATTGACTTGTTTGGTGCAAAATTGAGGAACTTTTCCTTAGATTTCAGTTACAACGATTTTGGCAAATTTCAACCATGTGTTGTGTCCCATTTGCATCGAAAAGTTCAATATATTATATAATATTACTTATTTGTTTAATTATCTTAGTTTTAGGATGGTTTATTAAGTTAAACGGGTACAAATATGTTAGTTACTTAGGAGTTCTGTCTTCAAAAATTTGTTTGAAGCGTTTACAATTTTCTAGATTGTCTTCAAGTTCAACTTTTGAGTTTAAAGTTTACGTGATTAAGATTTTCTGGGTCCGATAAGCTAAATTAGGATTTTAGTTCCCGAAACACCCCAAACCTTCACCTAGATTAGAAATTGGGCTTAAATAGATTAAAGGAATTAAATGAATCATAGGGTATAATTAGACAAGTTGATATAATTATAATAGTAATAAATTAAGTTGAAATTGAGATTTTAGATTCCTAAATCTCTAAACATGTCATTAAAATGTTTAGAGGATTCCTAAACCCTTAATTCATAGCTTAAATTCTAATTCTTAAATCCTAATAAAATTTGAGTTCATTTGCTTATGTAACAATATCAGTTCTTAAATCCGAACTCAAGTTAAGTATCTTTTGCCTAAAATAAATTCCTAAATTAAGTTCTCATTTTGAGTTCTTAATTTCTAACCTATTAGTTTAGAAACCATCTCTTAAATACTTCTAGAACTATAGATATTGATTTGATAGTATTAACCCTATAACTAAATTCTAAATCCTAATCCTTTTTATGTTCTTTTTGTTGCTGCCTTTACCTTTTTCTTTCTCATTTCTTTCTTTCTCTCTTTTGCTTCTTCTTCTTCTTCTTTTCCCTTTCTCTTCTCCAATTCTCAAGTTCAAGAGGATTAAAAGTAGAAATCAAAGTTAAAAAGAACGAATCATGGTAGAGGCAGTCCTACAGTAAGAATAAGAGTTCATGTTCCTTAAAAGCTAAGTAGATTTGTAATATGTTGTTTTGTTTATGATTTTGAATTTAAATGATATATAGATGTTAGAAATGGGTTCAAAGTGCTATTTACATATGTAATTCTTGATTAATTGTATGTTGGAGGTTGGGATTGTGATGAAGAAGATGATGAATAGTGAAGTTGGGGTTTATTGGAATGATTTGATATTTGATGTATATGATGAGGGGAATTTGTGCTTTTGATGTTGTTTGAAGACTATAATATGTTATATGAAGTTTTTATGATGTTTAAGTTGTATTAGAACATGTAAAAGTTGATATATTATGTAAAGGAAACATGGAAAATACGTGTATTGCTTTCAAAAAAGTTTTCCCAGATCAGCACTACCTAGTACACGGACATGTACGAGCTTGTGCTGATCAAAATAACCTCTCGGATCACTTTTTCAACCTCTGCCCCACCTTGTATATGGGCGCGCTCGAGCTTGCACTGATCAAAATATGCTATCGGGTCACTTTTTAGTAACCTACACAGCCCAAGCATGGCCATGTACTCGGTGGTGTACATTTCTCTTGTTTCACAACTTGATTGTATTTGGTCCATAACTTTTTCATTCGATCTTCGATTGAGGTAATTCAAGTTGCGTTGGAAAGCTTAAAAGAAAATTATTGATGGTTAAATATTATTTCTTTCCAACTATTATGTTTTTCAAACTAAATTAAAAACTTGTATTTTGCTTGTTAAATGTGTTTTTGCTTAGGAAATGGATCTTTTTGACCTAAAATGAGATAGATAAGTGATATTTGATGTGTTATATGAGATAATTGATATAAATGAACATGAGTTTAGTATTTTTGTAGATTTAATAAATAATTTTGATTAAATATGGAAGTTAGCTAATGAGTTAGGATAAACCTTAATGAGTATGAAGAGTATGTTATTTCGAATGTTTAATTGTGTTAATTATAATTGTTTATAGATATGAATGCTTTGTATAAGTTTATGTGATAAGAGATTATAATTAAAGTGATAAGAAATACTTTGATAGACAAAGGAGAACTGTCCGTATTTTAATGGGACTATATTCGCGGCCATAGCGGGGTTCCTATTTAGTGTCTGCTCAAATAGGATTTTAATAAAAGTTGATATAAGTAGGTAAATGACTTATAACTTAAGTTCTTATAAGAATTTGATTTCTTGAAACAGATGTTTGAATCTAATTTGTGGATTCTCTAAGGTTATCTTCTGATTCTTTTGAGTTATGGGCGTCATCTAAAGGTACGCAGTAACTCGCGTAGGGATTGTTAGAATAGACATCTTAAACGGACTAAGAACTTAAACTCGACCTAATAATTGTTTGAATTGGTTTTTTATTCCACTGTTTAAATCTGTATCTGGCCCGGTATGGCAGATCGGTATCTGGCTTGGAGAGCAGCACCTTGCTCAGATTAAAGGCACGATAGATTAGGTGCTTAGGCCATCCCTGTCTTTGATAAGACTTTCCTAAGTGGTACGGCGGGTAACTAATGGGAAGACGGTATCGACTTAACATTTGCTCACACTTAGAATGAAGTGGCATGATTTAGTTCAAATGTTTATGGGAACAGGTAGACTAGGTGATGCTATGGACTAAGATAAGTAAAGTTGTGTAACGGCTGTCAACCCTAAATAAAGTTATTTTCTCATTTTTGGATATATCATCTAGGAGATATAAGTATCTGGACTGCTTATATCAATCCCTTGAGCATCCAGTGCGTTACTCAAGACCCTCAGATTCCCTGTTGTCCGGAGTTTAAATACTCCCATGCTATTTGTTTACTTTAAAGAAAAGATAATAATCTATTGTTGATGCATTGCATTTGGTAAGGTCGCGTGCCACTCCGTGTGTGATTGTGTTACTGTTTACTAGGCTTCAGCTCATTATTGTTATTGTTGTTCTTTGTACAAGTATTATTGTTGATGAAGATGGTGATGATGAGATGTTGAGGATGATGTTGATGTTTTGAGTTGTTATGGTTGATGTTGATGCGATAGTTGATGATGATGCTTGTTTCGGGTTTTTAGGGCGATTTAGAGGACCCATAAGAATGACTAAAGTGGGCTAGGGTTGTTGAATGTTTGTATTTTTTTTATTTTTATTTATTTAGTGAGAGTGGATTTATTTACAAATTGTAATTTTTTTAATGGGGCTTGTTAATGCCCATATGTTTTGAAAATGATAATCTACCCTAAGAGTAGATTATAAAGTGTTTTTCTAAAGTTTTGTTTCTTAGAATTGGTTTGCTTTGTAGGGAGTAGAGTTTTATAAATGATTTTAATAAATTGTTTTCTATTGCTAAATCCAGTTGTCGCCAGAATCTAACTGAATGATTTCACATAACCTAAAAATGAGTAGAAATATCCAACATAAACAAAATCTTTTAAAGAAAGCAATAACGTGTAATACTTTAGAGTATTATACGTGGCGATAGTGCCTTTTGTTATATAATTGATTAGATTAAATTTTTAGGGCGTTACAGTTCCTATAAACTTAGAATTTTCTAACTAGAGCAATAGTACAATCTAAATATTTTTCTGAAGTCTAGATTATTGGTTATAGATCTGTTTTCATTCTTATCGTGTATTTATAATGTCAGCGGCTCGTATTTTAGTTATTATTTTATAATCAATGAATTCTATAAAGGAGTTGTCTTTTATTGGTTTTTTTTAAATGTAAGACTACTCTTAACTATATCTTGAGTTTATTTGCTCAAGATACGAAATCTTATCTTTGGTATCTATTAGAGTCAAAGGATTTTTTATTCAGGGTTTTTAAGTTATAAATGAGTCTATTATTACTCATAGGTTTATTCTAGAGTGTTTATTTATTCCTAAGTTTAATATCTATTCAATATTTGCTACTTTCTTTATTTTGTTAGTTATAAAGATTCTCGAGTTACAACGGTTAAATTAAAATTTTGTTCTTCATAAACTAAAAATTAAAAATACTAGTAAGATTCAAATATTTAGTTAAGGTTTAGATTCTTTCATATTGATTAGTTTTTTATCTTTTTGCATATTTTATAATTCTAATGATTTATCTCTAAACTATCCTTTTATAACTAATAGGTTCTAAAAATTAATGGTCTTTTATTGCAATTGACATTTAGGAGCAAATATAATTATTTGTTGAATTATTGATTCTTGTCACAAGGTATTATCCTTTATTGTATATGAATTATTTATCTAATTATTAATAATAGTAAATTTTTTAGTGCTACTTTATGGTTTTATAATATTAAAGCTAATTTAATAATCAATGTATTTGTAATACCCTAAAGTATACGCCAACTTATATTTTGGTGATTGTTAAATTGGTAATAATGTCTGGTGGAAATTCTAGAAAATATCCGAAAAATCATCCTTATTTTTCACAAATTTAAATATTGTAATTTCTAATATAGTTAAAAAAATACGTAGTCAAAATAAAAAAAAATATCAGCATATAGAAGATCTATACCAAAGAAACATTTTTTTTTTAATAAGATATAATAATAATAATATGGTCAATATATAAACTAACGATTAAAAATGATAAATATGAAAATAAATTAGATCCCAAAAATAATTCAAAATATACAAACAAAAGATAAACTGTAAACCCCGGTATTCTCAGTAGTTAAGAAAACCTCGGGAGTTGAAAAGCGAAACCCTAATCCGGTCCAGTTTAAATTTAGTGAGAGAAGCTTAGGAACCCTAAATCCGGCTTTCCTTCGGTTTTATAATAAAACAAGTTTTATAAAGTAAATAAATATGAATTATTGTTCTAAAGTATATTTTAGACCTTTGAAAGTTTTAAATTCGGAAATTTTTCAATTCCGGGCCTTCCCGAGCTCAATTACGGAAAAGCGTGCTCCGGGACCACGAACTCAGAAAAATATTCTGGAATATTCATTAGAACCGTAATTTTATAAGGATTTCAAAAATATCAATTTTATAATTTTTTGGATTATAAAACTACAGTTATAGCCCTTTTTTCCGTGTTTTTTGTTACAACGGTAAAGCAGATGCTTGTCTACTATTCACAAGTACAACCTACACTACACACTACGCATATACCTATTCTTACATCTTACAACTACTCATTACAATTTTCTTTTCCAGAAATTTTGTTTCCTAATAATTATTACATTTATTACATTTTAATTACATAAATTACAAATTTATCAAAAATTCAAATCCTCCCTCTCTCACATCTCTCTTGGCGGTGCCCCTCCCCCTTTTCCCCTCATTTGTTTTATTTTTGCTATTTTTATTCAATTAAAAACCATAATTCTTCATATATAAGCTCCTTTTTCTCTCTCTCTCCTCATTTTCACTCTTACAAAAAAATTACAAAGGTTGAAACCCTCTTCCCTCCTCTAGCCTTGCCGTGACACACACACACACATGCACACTTTCACAAGTTTGTTTCATCTTCTTCTTTTCTTCTTAAATCTCCATTAAAGTGATGATTCCAAGGTTTGTTCTTCATAAATCTTGTAATGGCAAGCTATTCTTGTATGTTTTCCACATTTAATCCCAATGATCATATATTAGGGACATGAAAACACTTATACAAGAATATCAAGCCATCAGAAGAAGTGGATCTAGAGTTTAAGAGAGTTTTTGATGAGATAATGTGATGTTCATGCATGTAAGGTAGGAATCTTGCATAGATATTTGTTCATGCCATGAAACTCATGATTCATGCATTATATTTGGTAGATCTAGTGTTAGACATTCATATTTCATTACATATATGTTCATATGGTTATTTTGATTTTCATGCATTGATGATCATAAAAATGTAGCCTTGCCTATGTATAGATATGTTAGATGGTAGATCTTTATGTATAGAAGACAAGAAATTTGAAAAGAAAATATTTTGTTAGAAATGCTTAGTTGGAAATCGGATGATTTTGGAACCCTACTTTAAAAACCCCATAAACCACTTTAAAACTCATATTTTTCATAAAAAATGGAAGGTGTATGTAATAGATGCCCTTAAGAATGATTTTCATAAGTTTAGATGAGTTTAGGCATGAGAAAAATGTAAAACAAGTAGTGGAGTTAGAATGAAAAATATTGATATAGTGATTAGTAGTCAAATTCGTATTTTAGGATGATGCCTACATAAACACTTAGTATCCAAGCTTAGATGGCATGTTTTATGAGTCAAATGGAATCCTTAGACAATAGATATAATGAAGCTTCAATTTTTGATGCATTAAACAAGTTTTCTCATAAAGAAAATGCAAGAAAGGGAAATTTCCAACATTCGGATTTTGTGAAAAGCTTGTTTAAAAACATATTTGTCAAATGAAAAATGTGAATTTCTATGAATAAATGAAGGTCATGACTAGTATAGATATTGAGAACTCATTTTTATTTAGATAACAAGTAAATTCCAAGAATAAAATCATAAAAACCCTAGGGAATGTAAAGTTGGAAAGAATAGCTTTTATGAGTGCCCATCATGGAGTTCTTAATAATTAGAAGTTCATAAGAGTTCATAATCAAAGATCATCAAAACCATGCATATATTGATCTCATTACATGATATTCATATTATGAATTCATTCATATACCATCTATACATGAATCATCAACTAGGAACATTTTTTATCAAATGCGAAACAATTTTTCGGAATCGGAAAAGTTACAGAACAGATCTGATCCCACTGTTCCGTAACCTTAATATTTTCAAAACTTGAAAATAATACTGGAAATAGATAGATCTTTCGAAGTAGATAGAGATCGATATAAAATTTGCGAAATTCCAAGTTAAAATGATCAAGTTATGGCCTTTTTAAGTCAGAGCTTCCGCAAATAGCGAGAATTCTGATTTTGTGTAGTTTAGATGCATAGCTTGAATTAGTTTAGTGATGAGATTCTTATTAGGTTGTTCTTAATTGGTAAGTCATCCCGAGCAAGACGATACATTACCACCCGACTACTATTACTAAAAGACCAGCGAACCATGGCCGAGTGAGTACTACTTCACTCTCAATTGTTGCTTGTGATTGTATTGATAGTGGCATTAGTTGTTTAGGCAAAGATAAAACTTGATATGCATGATGGGTATATGGGAATTATGTACTTGTGCTATTGATATGTGAAGTTGAACTTAAGGAATATCGAAACCGGTTGTTAAGCTGCTACTTGTTTAGTTATAATTTACATTGATTGTCTGCGAATAATTGTTGGACACCTAAAAGAATTAGAATAATCCATATTTGACCTTAATTATAATTGGACTCATGCATATCACGATGGGATGGAGCATTAGCATTTGTTGGTTTTTCGTGACCCATAAAACGAATATGTTGGTTAATCGTGATCCATAAAACGAAATTGTTGGTTAATCGTGATCCATAAAACGAATTATTATTCAGTTGACCGTGAGCTTAAACGGCGTCGTACCGCAGGATTCGTTAATCTGCTAACCCGGGATGGAGGGCACAAGTCCATCCACATATGATTTCCGGCTGGTCATATGTTGTTGAACTCATTTGTCTGATACATACCATTTGCTTGAATAATCATTGTTTGAATGAATTGTCTTAATTGTGATATGGAAGCTCTTACTCACTAAGCTAGTTAGCTTACGCCCCCATAGTTTTTACTGGTTGCAGCACGAGTTCATTTGGCTTAGGCCGAGGCAAGCCACAGCTCAGGTACCGGAGATAGGAGTTTCCCTTAGAAGTTTACTTCGATTTTGTTTTGACTTCCGTTGGAAACTAAAGGACTCTGGATGACTATAATGGACTTGATATTATTTTGCGGGAGAATGCCCCTTAGACTTTTGTAATGTATATATATGTGTTTTGGTTTATTATCTATGGCTAGTGAATGCCACATTAAACTTCTTAACTCCATTGATTGAGTATTCTATTATCGTAAAGGGACGCTTTACATCTATACAAGACTCCGAAGAGCTCGGATAGGGATTTCGAGAGTCTCATATAGTATGTGGCGGGCTGTTACGTTTAGGATACCCTATGGGACGTGACATAAACACTATAAATTTATAATAGTATAATATAAATAAAGTCAAATTAATGACAATATAATTATTAATTAAGTCATAAAATATCAAAACATTAATAACTTAAATCCTTAATGAATAAATTATAATTTATGATAACATCTATTATAGTTAAAAAATAGAAGTCTTAAACTAAAGATTTTAAGTATACTATAATTTTCAGAATATTTAATATAGTAGGTACGTAAGTTTTCATCTAAAAATATTATCAAATGAATTTTTATCATATGTGTTAATTACAACCCGAAAATTGAAATTTTTGAGATATTTCCTCAGCTGCTTCTCTCCACACTTGATGACCCTATAAATTCTCCTTCCTTCTCTCTTGCTATCTCATTCTTCTTCTCGTTCTCTCCCTTTCATATTCTCTCTCTCTCCTCTAAGTCTTCAACGGAGACTTAAAAAAGGAAAAAAACAAACAAAACAACAACAACAACAACTTCTCGTTCCAAAGAAGTGAAAGGGAAAAAAAAAGGAAAAAAAAAAGAAATAATAAAAAAAATGAAAAATAAAACTAGAAGCTCTTTCAATTTTCAAAAGCTCGTATCTTTCATACTATAACCGATTCCAATTCCGAAAGTGGTGTTGTGATCGTGGCAATACTCTCTTCAATTCAAAACTACACAAGATAAGGTTTTGACTACTCTAAATATACTATTATGATCCTAAACATAGAAGTTTCATAACATTAGGAGTTTTATATTAGTTTTTACTATAAATATATATTTACATGCATGTATAATGATAATAATATAAAATTATGCCATGCTGGTATGTGTCTTTCGACTAGCTAATATTACTTTTCACTTATCAAAGGGATAATAAAATGAAAAAAAAACCGCTAGATGGTAGAAATTTGATTATAATATTACATAATTAATTTCTAGAGTCCATTTATTAGTAGATAGAAGTTTAAGAGACAAATCGCTAGGGTTGAAATATACCCGATAGGATCATTAACTGATCAAAATCTACTAATATAAAGCTCAATTAAAATTTTGATTGCACAAACACGAAAGTTATAGTATTTCAATCCTATATAGACTAAAACCCTAGTTTACCCTATCAGATCTAGAAACTCTAATCGCGTAGGTGATAAACCTACACCTATCCGATCCCGTAATCTTTAGATTTTAGTTTTCAACATGAAAATAATGTAAGAAAAATATATGACCTTAACTATTGAGAAATCTATAGCGTAATACTCGAAAATTCTCAAAATACTAAAAGTTAAGCATGCTGAGGCACTAAGACGAGTGACATATTGGGAAATGAATAGTAATTTTCCAAAATGAGTGATACATTGATAAAGATAGTTCCAAGACAATAACTACTGGTTTAGAATTGAATTACCATATCTTTAAAGTATATCAGTTAGCAAAGGATAATTTAAAGATAAATTGCTAGGATTGAGATATATCCGTTAAAACTAGATATTAGGTTTAATTTACATAAATAAGACTCAAACTGAGATTTTAATATCGAAAACACTAAAACAAAAATATTCTAAACTTATATAATACCAAACCCAACCTTAGTTTTTAAAATCCTAAACCCTAATCGGATATATAAAAACAATAATATTATTCAATTGTGTAAACATATAACACTAGAAATCAAGTTTAAACTATCTCTTATAAAATCTAGGACTTAAAACCTAATTTAAATATTTCATTTGGTATTAATTAGTAATTTAGTTATGTATTTATCAATATCTATCTGATATCATAAATTATTCATCTAATATAAATCATAAACTCCCTAAAACACGAAACCAATCCATTTTATTTTACCTATTCACCATAAAACAACAACATGCAATGTCACGCCCCGAAGGGTACCTTAAACGTGGTAGTCCGCCACATATAATATCAAGACTTAATAATGACTACTTAGTCATGCGAAAGCCTTAGTATTACATGTAAGGCATCTAGCATGGTAATAGGAGACGCTTTTGGGAAGCATAGTTTAAGCAAGTAAAGATGAACATACAAGAATCCAGAAATAAAATATATTATATCATTAATAACCAAAGGTCTATTACATGATTTCTTAGGGGCATACACCTGCTAATCCTAAAGATCGTGATAGTCTTTACAACATCCAAATACTATATTAAAGATTTCAAAGGAATTCTAATCTAAGTCTTCAAGTAGATTTCCTCAAAAGCTTCAATGGAAAACTTACACGATATGGGGAGGCCCCGGGCACAAAAATAGGTGTTTCTGAGAATACAAATACCTATAGGGGTGTAAGCTTATGGCTTAGTGAGTAAATCCAAAATTCATACTCAAAGTAAATTATCAACCAAGTTTATTATTCAAACATATGGAATGCAACAACCACGTGAGCATACAAGACATATGACTTTCCGGGAATCATATGTTGAATGAATTACGCCCTTCATTCGGGGTTGGGTATTAGGCCAATTACAGCCACAACTTTTAAAACACTTTTATAGATCTTACCGGCTCCTATACGCCATCAAAAACTTATAGTTATTACAGGCTCCTACTAGCCACCAATTTACGTAGTCTTACTGGCTCTTACTCGCCACTTATGATATCGGTTATGTCTACCACCACTATTATACACTTGTCCCACCAATTGTATAGTAGTGAATGAAATGTGATTCAACATATGGTATGCATAATTTCTTAATTAAAGTCTAGTAGTTATATTTATCTTATTTCAAGTGAGCAACCAATTTCAAACACTTCAAGATAGTAATGTACAAACAACTTTATTACAAAAAAAATCAAGTTTCGATATACTTAATATTCTTTCAACATGTTATCATACAACTTCCATTTGATTTTTGCCTAAATTCTAGTGCAACTAATTTTACAAGCACAATCATAAGTATGAAAAATAATAGGGAATAAACTCACTCAGCCATGATGACACCTTTCTTGAAATGGATGAGTCGTTCGGGATTTCCACTAATCGTAGTAATCTTCGGGATATGAACAATCCTCCTCGAGATTATCTAATCAAGAAGAATACCCAAAATGAGTATTTCATGAAGTGTGTCTTCTTGAAGATTCTAAACTTTTCTAAAAATCGCGGTAAAATCGTATAAGAGGAAATTCCAACTTAGAATGGCTATAACTTGCTCATTTTAACTCGGAATTTCACAAATAATAGATCGTTTTCTACCTACTCGAAAAGATCTACCTATTTCTAAACTTATTTTCAACAAAATAAGTCGTTTGGGTTCCGAAAAAGCAGCGATCAGATTCATTACGAATTTGTAAAAACTTGTTTTTCTTCTTTTATCAAGAGCTCACTTGATGAGGTAGGCAATATAATAACTTGTAAAACTTTGGAAAGTATATTCATATATATTTATTGATTCATGACAAATGTATGAAGTGAATGAAGTTGTCTCAATTGAAAAAGTAAAGTTTTGAAACATTTTGAATTTAAGAATTCTTGAAGTGTCCATTTTACTTTGAAAAGATTTTGAGTTATTTGAAATGAGTATTTCTTTCTCTAAATTTAATTGCTTGTAATTTCTTTAAAAATTATTTTAAGTTGTTTATGATGAGTATCTCTTTTCTTTTCCTAAATCTTTTTCATAATCTTCTTAATTTCTTAAAGAATGATTTTTATTTCCTAAACTTAGCTTCCAACACTTTTTGAAAGTATTTGACACTTCTATATTTAAAAAGACTTCTTGATTTCTGGAGATCATTTTAATGAAAAGGAATTTCTATTATATGAAGAGAAGATGAAGTTGTTGAAAAATCCTTTTTTCTTAAAATCCTTTTTATATGTTTATAAGAATCTATTAGGAACTTCTAAGTTTGTTAAAAAAATGGCTTCTTAGTTCTTAGAAAAACATTAACTACTTTTTTTTTTTCTAGAAAAGAATCTTTATTTTTAAGAAAATATTTCTTCATTTGTTTTGTTGAGACAAAACCATTATGTTCATGCATAAATATGAGTCATAAGTTATAAAAATATAAAGGAACATAATACTTGAAAGAATAAGCTATTAAGAAAATAAATCAAGTATTGGAACCTTAGCTTGTTTAAGGTATCCCGGGACTAAGAAATGACTAGTCCCAAAAAAAAAAAAATGGTTTGACTTGATGAGGACAAGGCTAAGACTAGAAAAACTAGTCTTAAAAACAACTTGAAATTAAATAAATAGTAAGGAAGTAAATAAATTGCATGAAAGGTAAATAAATTGCAAGACAATAAACTTATATACTCTAAATATTATATATATCTATATAGATATATTAGATAGTTATGAACATAAAAGAACATAAAGGGGTTGAGATTATGAACAAAAACAAAGTATGAACCTATTGTTGCTTTCTTAACCTTCATGGTTTTAGAAAACACACACTAAGTTCATACTAAGTAGATGAACATAGGAATTTCTTCAAGAAAGTTTACCTAAAAGAGATGAACTAAAGAGAGCTTCTTGGAGAAGAGAATTTTGAGAGAGTAACTTTAGAAATGAAGAAGTGTGAAAGAAGTGAAGGTATGAGGGGTATTTATAGGAAAATGTGGGAGATAATTTGTGTTAATTAAATAAATGAAAAACAAAACAATATAGATAGAAAGAGGAGGGGCCGTACAAATTGTGCATGGGAGAGAGGGAAATTTTTTTTTTGTTATTTTGTTAATTAAAAGTAAGAAATGAAAGATGTGAAATTGTATTGGAAATAAAAATATGTAAGAAATAGGTGTATGGGTTGTAACAGTAGGTTATAAGAAAAAGTAGAGATAGATGAACAGTATAGAATAGTAGAAAATAGTGTATGTAAAAGTGACATGACAATTAAATATTAGTAGTAAGAAAATACGCGTATAAATGCGATATCTGATATTTTTAGCTACTGAAAAATTATGAAATTGATATTTTTGAAAATCTTATATTTTTACGAGTCTAACAATGTATTCGGAATATTTTTACTATTCCGAGTCCCGAGACACGTTTTTCAAGAACTGTGTCCGATCGGGTTCAAAGGACACTTGAATTTGAAATTCTGATATTTTTATATAACCTATAGCTATTACGAACTATTATGCTAATTATTCCAACTTCGTTTTCTAGGGCTAAAGAAAATGGGAATGCCGGATCTAGAATCTAG